>UYYF01005125.1:0-10701 GCA_900618365.1 Thelazia callipaeda
AGTTCGTTTAAAAATGTAAGAGAAAACAATGACAGTAATATAATTGAATAGCAGTAAATTACACAATTTTGTGAAAATATATAAATCAAAAAAAGTGTGAAATCGCAGCTTTCAAACAAACTTCTTTAAGAGATTCTGAAAATCGCAAATTCTAATCCATGCGTGAAGCGCTTGACAGATTTCGAAGAATCCTATTCAAGATGTAATGTATTTTTGGTTATAAGAATATGACTTGGAGATAAATATTTTCAGTTTACATTTTAATTACGCTTAATAAAAAATTTTAATGAGAATTAATGTTGAAAGTAATGTTATACTAGCATTTACTTGATATAATGTGCTTGTGATTTTTCAGAAACTATGGAATGAAAGAGTGAATAATGCAATCAAAACACATCTTCAAGTAAGCGTAACTTTATGTTGAGAACAATTGTAATTATATCTTAATTATCACCACCGGAATGATGGAATTTGCGAAAATTTCAAGGTTTACAAACTAAGAGTTTTTAAATTTGTCGAATAATTAATTAGGAATTATTTTCGAAATTAGCATAAATGAGTAAAGAATTGGTAATTAAAATGAAGTAGTTGTAAAAAGTTCGAAATAAGATTTGTCTCTTCTCTGTTTTAATTGTATTTAAAAATGCAAGAAAGAGTAATGTTGAATTGGACATTTTTATAGAAGCAATTTTAATATTTATTTTAAATGTGCACAAATTTTTAGTTCATAGTTACTTAATTGATTAGTATTATTTTATAGATTTAATTAAATGTGAGATAGAATTGTCGTAAGTTTACAAAAGAGCAATAGGATAACTTATACAAGACTATGATTTTACACAAATGAATACAAAGAATGTGATGTAATAGTGGAAATAGCAATTGAATTTCAAATTGGAAATTTTGTCTTGACATAAATATTATAACGCAAAATTGTGGGAAAATTACAACAAGAAGTATAATGGCAAAGAATAATTCAGCAAGAGATGTTATCAGGGAAAAAATTGAAAAGAAAAATGCAAAAAAAGTTGAGGAAGGAATAATTTCAGTTCAAGCTAACATGATTGTAAGAAACAAGAAATCAGCTTATTTTAGCTTTTCTACCAAAAGTGGAAATTGAGTTACTACTTATGTGGTCGCAACACCAAATTTCTTAACATTACTTGAAGTCACACCAAAAAATATCACTTGTAAGTTTTTTACTTTTTATTCTTTTAAATACTAAGTAAGTAACGTTTGAGGTTAATAGATTTTATCTCTACTAAAAGTACAGTTAAAGAAAATCACTGTTCGGTGAGAAGTTAGAATGCAAAAATTTTCAAGAAATTTCACTACTAATGAAAAAGCAGTACAAACTTCTACCAAAACAAAAATAAAGGTCTAATTACTAATTTAAAGTCAGTAGTAATAATGACTGACTTGCTTCTCGTCTAAATTTATTTCATTTAAAATTGATCGTGATTGATGTTTACCAAACTAATCTACCACTCTGCCTGTCCATCCAATATGATGATGGTAGTTTGTTGGTGAGAATAGAATTGAGAGCTGTCGTTAAGGTCAGGTCGATAACATCATAAGAGGTCATTAATTTATACTTGCCACGTTATAATGAAGTGTGTATAAAATGTTTTATTGTAGTATTGCCGTAGATTGCTCTTACGCATTCATTATTTTCATATTTCTTATCTGATTCGTTTAATAGATATTTAGAATAAGAAATTATTATTTTTTACTTCCTTATCTCATCTATTTTAGTTTTATCTGAAGCAGATTCATTCATTAATCTCATGAAAAATTGATCACACGAATATTTCTGAAACAGATATACGACTGAGCGCAAAGTTTTGCACGCTTTTAGAACCAAACCAAAATAAATCATAATTTGAAGTGCGAACACGACAAACTTTTCTTTTTCTTCTTCTTGATAGAGTAGAGGATAATTTCAGCGAAAAGCATTATACGAAGAGTGTTTAAAACGGAAATATCATTTACTCTATGTGACAAAACTTCAGTTTCATTGAAACCGAAGAAGGATATCAGACACAGAACGTTAAGCAGTGATTCTAGTAGTGGAACAGGAAGAGAGTATAAAAGCCATGGAAGTACTGATGATCGTATTGTTTTGTATGTAATATGCCCTAAAGAAATAGGGAAAGAACTATATGAAAACAGTACAGAAAAGAAAAAGAGTGAAGAAAAAATGGAAGACAATTTTGATATGCAAATTGAAAATGCAATAGAACTAAAGACATTTTTATTCAATAAATTAGATGATCACGAAGGATGTGTAAATGCTACTAAGCAGGTCGGAAATAGCGGGTTTGAGGGCGCTAAGAAGATTTGTACAAAACCCTTTGTAGTACATCTTTCAGAAAATGATTAACGTAACTTACAGTAATTGCTAGTATTTTAGATTTTGAATTTCGGTATGTTTCATCCTAGTAATGTCACTTTTCCATATTTGATAATTTTTAGAACTTTTAACTTTGTATACATCAAGTTATAACTTATTTTAATACTCTTTTTATGCTTGATGCTTGCTTTGTTTATTATATAATAATGGATAATTTCAAGCAGTAAATTAGTGAAAAAATACATTTATGACTTTTCAAGCAATCTCGGCCATATGATCGGTTCATTAACTTTTATAATAGTATTAACGTAAACTTGTGCTTAAACTGTAAGTTTTTTATGCTCACGTCACTCAACATCTAGCAGGAAAACTGATTTAGTCATGAATTAGCAAGCTTAAAATTCCCTTTAAAAATTATTTTTTTTACAGCTGATAAAAGTCTTAAAGCAATAATCGCGTGGATATTTGCTTTAATAAATCGAGTTCATAAGTCAGAATTTGTTCCTGAAATAGCAGTACTTCGTGCGAAGCATCGGATTTTGCAGTGGGCAGAGGCTTACGTTGCAAGTTCAGATGCTCTCCGCTATGCAGATGCTCGTGAAATGCTTTATCTGTTGAAATGGAGAAATAAAAGAGGTTTGAAGGTTTGTTGCTTTAATTTCATAAAGCATATTAAATTTCGATTCTTAAGCAATCGCATAATTTTTCTTAGTTTCCATGGTAGCCTGTATATCATTTCACTTAATTGCAGATTATCATTTTTAGCATTTATTATTAATTTCATACATATTATGCTTTTTTTTCTCTCTATATTTCTTGACGTATAATTATCAAAAAAATCTTCCATGATTTGTCAAGAAACATGTTCGATTGAATGTTTCTAATTTCTTCTCCTTGAAAGTTTCTCAGCGCATTCAAATCACTAATTGCAATTCTCATGTTATTTTTTTTCAGTGGTTTTTTTTGCTCAACATTAATGCTCAAAAAAGTTGACGTGTTTAAGTATTTGTCAGGATGATGAACTTCTAAGAGGTATCGATCGCTTGACTTATCATATTTATCGGAAGTCATTGATTCAATTACATATGATGAAAATTGAAAGGAATCGCAGTTTTTTGGTAAAAACTTTTTTTTGCTACTTGATGAAAATTTTTAATATAAAAAGCGGAATTCCTAAATTATTACAAATAAAAAGTTGGTGAATGAGATAGCTTTAGAAAAAACGTATACTCCATTTTTATAAACTTATTCGTGACGGAATTTTTCATGAGTCGTCTAACTATTAAGATTGCGTTTTAGAGTGTAGATGATGAATCTCCTCTACGCAGCAAATCAAGAAGAAAAAAAAAGCTTAAATGTTCTTCTCTATCCACAGAAAATTGTAGTGTTTCAACTCCAGTTTCTTCAATTCCATCTGGAGTGAAAATATTCAGACCAACTTGGCTGTTACACAAAGAATTGGTAATATAAAACCTTTTTTTCAAAGTTATGTATGTAGAAATAAACAAGCTTATGAAAGGTAATCAAAACTGCGTAAATTAAATCTAAAGTCGTGACTAACTATATAATCTTAACTATTATTTGTTCAGAATTACTGTTACACAGTATTACAGATTCTTGCCACAGTTACAAAACCTTTGGTCAGACATCAACTAGAAACATTTCTTCATGATTCTATGCAATTTAAAAACACAGGAAGAAAGGCACTTAGTCCAAATTCTAGAATTAGCATCTGTAATTCCAAAAAACAGATGTGTAAGTGGAGTTTTATCGATACCAAACTTTTGCCCTACTCACCATCAAATCATTATTCTAGATATGAGGTAAAAAATTTTTCTGCATATTTATTGAAATAAATTTATGTTACAAAGCGTAATTCTGAAAATATAGATTAAAAAACTTCTATAATTTGCATTATTTAAAATTTTTCACTGGTTTGTATTGATAATTATTTGGTTTAATTATGAAACTATTTAAGTGATTTTAATCAAAGAGCTTATTTTAATTGTCAAAATTTCAGCAGTTTGATTTATTTAAATCGTGTCCTAAGACTCATATACCAGCGGATTTACAAGTGGAAGTTGGAAGTGTTTGGGAAAGTTGCCCTGCTCGGCGTCCTCATTTTAATCTTGAACCAAAGTTGTATAAATTTCCTTCCAACAGTTCCATAAATTTCCCTCTTTCTCAAACTGGTAAAATTTGTTCTACACTTTGTTAAATGTTTGAAACTCTTTTTTTGTCCTTGAAAAAATTTCTACAGCTAATATAGTTGTTTCATTTTCTTTCTACAGTAAGTATTTTCCTCTCCCTTTTATCGTATGTCATAATTTTTTCCTCATATTATAGATAAATGTATTGAGCTTGATTCATTTGATCCATATTTTGATGATGAACGCAATCAAAGCATTGTCGATGACCTAAGCATTGATGCTAGTGCTGGTAAGATTGTATTTTTTTTGCTTTCACTTGTTTTGTAAATTAATTTGAATTTTATTCATCAAAGCTTTACTACTTATCTTTCCAGCAAAATAAGTACAGTATTGTATAATTTATTTGTAATTTTTTTATTTTCATTGCTAATTTTGACAGTAAAAGATAACTACAATATATAATTTATATCTAATAGTTATTTCAGATATTATATTTTTATGAGCTTTTAAATGCTGTCTAAACGAATACAAAATTAAAGTTTATTTTAGGCAAAAGAAAAATAAGTGGAAATCGTGTTATGCTTCAATTAATGTTATTGTTGTTTTGCATACTTTCAGCAAATTTTGCACGAAATGTAGATATGCAGCGTAGTTATTCACTTCCATGCAAACTATCAAATATAACTTTACAAACTAGTCCAGTAGTGCATAAAAAAATAAATTTTATGCCATCTAAATGGAGAAAAAGTAAGAAACGAAATAAACCTCAATATTATTATCAATTTGGACCGCAAAATGATATATTGGAAGGGTTTTTGCATTATATATGACTATTTCATACTTTTTTTTCATAAATTATTAAGCAGAAGGCCATATAAATTTCAAGCAGATATAAATGATTTGGAAAGTATGCGCGAAAGTGATTCTAAATCATCTGCAATATGAAATACTTACAGCAGTGCAAAAAACGATGATACATCATCAATTTAAAATATATGAGCAATCATGCAAATCGAATCCATCGATACCTGTGATACCGAATATTTGCTCAGGAGAAGTTTCAAATGAAACATCTTGGGAACTAGTAAGGGAATTTTTTACTTAATTAACTGTTAAACATAATTTATTGGACTAAGTTAAGTTTTTTTTTCATTTCATCTTTATAATTGGATGAAATTTAAATTGACATATTATCATATATTACACATTCAGTTGCGTTTGAAATTATATTGATAAATTTAGGTGAAAGCAAGTAAATGTCAGAAATCCAACAGATGTCATTGCTGTCAGCAAGACGAACATGCCAAGGATAATTGTCCATTATTGCAATCTTTTCTTGATAAAAATGAACCATGCAGTATTTGTGATGACAAAGGCCATGTTGCCAATTTCTGCCCTCCCAGAGTAATCCATTTTATTTCATATTCAGTAGAGTTATGATTAATCTCAGTTAATTTCCTAATTTGATTATTTCTAAGATTTCTCATCTGAACATATATTAGCTCTTCTTTTGCACTTTACTGTACGATATTTAGTAAAGATCGCAGTAATAATGGTTTATGCTAAAGAGTCGAAATTGTGTATGGCACCTTTACTTAAATATTTGTTTACATTACTCATTTATTACTTTGATCTTATAAAGTTACTTGCCTATCATCATAGTAATACATGCATCTTTATATTTTTACCGAATTAGACGATATTTTAAATTAAAAAGGCTTAAATTAGTTTTAAGAATAAATTATTGCGACCATCTTCACGTCTTTATTTTTCCTTTATATAAATCTTTATACTAGCTAAAGTTGTAAAATTTGTTTTTAGTCATTCAAACATGATGAACGTATGTATGCCTAAACAGTACAAATGGCTGTACAAGAAGGAATAAGCATCTGCTAATCTTGAACGACGAGATTGTTGTGGATCAGTTGGTGATTAATATTAAGTGTAAAAATGATTAATTTTTCAAAAAATTCTCACTGAATGGTGCATATTTTACTAATACAAGAAGTAGATCTCAGTTTTTATCCACTTAAGTATAACTTTCATTATTATATTTCCTAGCAATTTCTTTTCGTTCTGTTTGTTTTTTATTTGCTGAATTTTTTATGATAAAAAATTATATTGTTTGTCTCGTTGTTATTAACATTAAACTTTAAGTGAATATAAACTGAGATTTATTTCTTATACTAATAGAATATATATTATTTCAAACAAATGAGATGAAACTTTTTTAACTGTTTTATTTATTTATTTTGAAAATAGAATGAAATGTTCCAAAGAATAAGGTATTTTCTTCAAAAGACTGAACTTTAAATCAGTTTGCAATTCGTTTTTCTAAATAATTTGAGGTGGATATTGTTTTATTAATACTCTTATTATAGCAGTGATTAATGTTTGCATCAGTTTTTATTTGCATTTATTTTTTAACTTACTATTGTTTGACCTTTCGTAAAATTTGTTAACTCTTATTCGGATTCTCTTTTTTTTTCTTACATTTAGGCATAAAGTTTAAATCCAAAGTGCTTCACATTACAATTAATGCATGTAAATAAGAAAATGCGCCTGCTTGCAACTTCTATACCATTTTTTAAGCATGCTTATCAGTAGATCAAAAAAGTGAAATTTGAACATGTCGTAAAGTTATAATTTACGTTGAAAAATTGGAAATTAGAATTGGTAAATTATGCATTACTTTGCTTTACAGTGTGGAACTGCCGAGAAAATCATCAGGGTAAATTTTATATGCTTTGTGAATAATTTTTTTTTATCGTGTTGATGCTTTGTGAAAATAGCTATGATTTGATCATCACAAGAAGAAAAGCAGTTATCAGTTACTGATTGATACGTTTTCAAGGATGTGGCATTACGTGATCTGTTGTGAAACAGCCAAAGAGTCCATACAAATGAAAGGATTAATAATTTATTAAGTCAAGTTTTATTGTGCAAAGAATTACAATCATTTTTTAATACATTGAATATGCTCAAAATATTAATCCTATGTGAGAATGAACTGTCGTTTTATTCATCTGAAATTTATCTTCATATGAGAAATATAAAACTTTTTGATTTTTTCTTTGCTTATGTAAATGCTTGAGACTATCGAACCTTCACGAGTTTTCCGAAATGAAAAAGCATTGATTGCTATTTCTTTCATTAACCGGTTGAAATAATCATATAACCACCAAATATTCCAACCAGTTAGTGGGAGAATCTTATGGAAGTCTAAATATAACTTTCATCAGTTTCCTTATCAAATGTTGAAGTTAAATTTAAACATTTTCATCGTACAATGAAATTTTCAAAGAAGACACTATGTTGTTATTCGAAAAATAAAGTTTATAAATTGGTACTGCAACTTTTTAAAAAACAAAGAAGTGCACTGAATATGCTGCCAAGTAATTGCGTTTTTGCGCCTTACTGAAATTGTGATTATGTTTAAAATTGAAAGTTTGCGCAAGAGTTAACTCCTAGTTCTTCTACTCACTAATAATTGTATAGCTTTAAAATTTTGCACTAATCTTTTGCCGAAACTTCTTTTTGCCAGAAAGCTTATAATATACTGAAGACAGAGTTAATTTTGGAACATAATAAACGGTCTTTTGTGATTTAAAAAAATGGACCAAAAATGTAATTATTTAACAATTATTAATATTTATCTCAGTTTCATGAATTCACTTTATTTTTATTAGCAAATCAGTAGAATTTCGTTATTACTGCTAAAAGTGATAATATTATCAAAGGCTATTAATATCGGTAGATAGTACTAAATCATCGTTTAATGCCAAGAACTAGCCACAGGCTAGCATATTTTCATAATTTGGCTGTATCTATTTCTTTACTACCATTATTTTTTTTATTTACTCAATAATTAAACTTATTAGCTGTATGGAATGGATAGCTAAAATTATTATGTTTCAAGCTTTAAATTGCATGAGAAAAGATGAAAATTTGCAAAGTATGCTATTCAAAGTGAAAGTTGTGTGACATTTTGCATACAATAATTGTTGGAAGCATTGATAATGCATTATTAAAATATAATTGCGTTGAGTTATTTGAGTATTTTATAATTTAAAATGACAAGCATTAAAGTTTGCAATTACATTTCAATACGATTAATGTGTAACAAACAATAAATTGACTACTTTTTACACATGTAATGAACTAAAACATAGACTGCCACAAACTATAACAAAAAAGTAAATTTTTTGTAACAAGCATAAGCACATGAAATACCAGTGTAATGTGTAGTAATCGGTTTGATATAAATATCAAACACAAGAACGAATAAATAATAAATAACTATGCTTTCAAACTAGTCTTTGAATGTTGTCACAATATGAAAAAGGAAGTAACGACTACAGCGATATTCATTATCAAACTGCTTACCTTATTCAAAAGACTTGAAGCTGTTGAAGAAATAACTATGTACTCACAAAAATATTCTGTTCTTTCTTTTATTGTATGTAAAAAAAGCTCCTTTTTGAACTATTTATAACTAGATTTTATTAATTTTTAACACAATTATTCATGATAAGAAATATGTAAGTAAACTGGCATTACATGAACATTTTTAGCCTTCATACCTTTTAAGCATTATTTTTACACTGTTTCTTGATCAATAATGTAAGTAAAATATTAAAAGCAATTTGATTAATAGTAGATTAATATTACCATTTATAGCTAATATGGTACTGTGTCACTGCAATACTGTATTAGTATGAAAAAATTTGCAGTTATGTGATCAGCGTGAAGTTTCAGTGCAGTGAAATATGCATAATAAATGATAAATAGCTTAGCTTTCCTACTTCTAATTATGAGGTCTGTTAATGAAAATATTGCATATTGGCTTATAATTCATAATTTAGAAACATTCATTAATTTGGCCTTACGAGATTGCAACAGATTTTCATTCACAAATAAATTCTTATCATTTCTTTTGAGCTGTTAAATATTTTAGCAAATACTATTGTGTTAACAAATGGAAAAGCTTTCATAAAGATACAAGATATGCTGAAAGAATAACCTGCAAGCGCGCCTGCTGTTGATTGATGAATCCTACCTCACATCATTTGGCAGAAGTGATAATGGTAACAATAATGATAGCGTGTACGATAACAATATTGATATTAATATAAGCGCAGAAAGAATAATAATAATAATAAATGAATAAATTAATTAATTAATAATACTGATATCAATAAATAAATAATAATAATAATAGATGATAGAAATGATAAGATAATATTAGTCAATAATTAAAAGTAGGAAAGGGGTGATCTATTGTGTTTGACAAACGATCATTGGAAATCTTCTGAAGAAGACAATTATTATCAAATCTGAGGAATTATATTGTGACATTGCAATTACAGTTACTTTTTCTCTTAGTAGTCTTTCAATTTTTGTCTGAAACTTATTTAATCATAGGTAATTTAACATGGTGTACATTTTGTGTTTCTTTCATGAGATTTGATAAATCAAAATTTAGATCATCTCAACAAAGAAATCAAGTTTATAATTTTTCATCACTTATTTAGAAAATCAAATATTTGTAATAAAAGTTAATTTGATGCTTAGCAGTGGAATATTTTTAATGATAGTCTGATGTCTTCTGCAATAATAATCTCCATTCATTTTTTAGTCGAAAAGCTATATTTTTTTTAATATTCATGCAATATTTTCATTTTTATTACTATTCCAGAAGTTTCCTTCAGAAATTACTCACGTCAATTACTCACGTCTTCAGTTATTACTTATTGCTGCATTTTTTTACGTTTACTGCATATTATACTTTTCTTATCTAATTTTATCTTCTCGTCATTTACTGTCATAATTGTAGCATCAAAAAATCAAAGTGGCATAACAAAAAATATAGTTGTGTCTACTACTTCTTTTTCAATTTTATCACATTAATTAAAGCAAATTTAAAAGTTTAAATTCTAAATAAGTTTTAATAATACAGTTTGCATACATGATGGCATTAACGATTTTTTAATATGCTTAAAATTGGACTACAAAGAAGGTAAAAGTTTAAATGATCAATTTTACGATGAATGAAAATTGGTTGCAAGAAATAATTGATTTTAAATAGAATTAATGATACTAGTTCTACTAGTTTGCGTTTATCCATGGTAAAGATGCTGTTTAAAACCTGATCTTACAATTTAGTAACAACGCTCAATGGTAATTTTTTATCAGTTA
>UYYF01005126.1:3476-13916 GCA_900618365.1 Thelazia callipaeda
AGTATTGAATACTGACAAGCATATCAGTTTTCCGAGTGAATGAAGACGATTACATTTTATTGCATTGTGTTTAGACTTCTAAAAGTTCATGAAGCCATTATTTTTGCAAATGCAACTACATGAAAGTTTCAAGAAAATTAAATCAAAGATATTTACTTTGAAAACAATCGTGGATAGCACAACAAACAATATATTGATAATAGGGTGCTGGAAATTCATAATGATGTCTCAATACCGTTATTACTGCGCTCCAAAAAATGACAGTACTGTGTATTACTATGTAATGCAGTTTTAAACTTTTATATATATATTGATGATTTTTTCCAAAATATGCCTTAAAGAATAAGAAATAAATATTAACGCTAGTATGGGATATAAACTCAATGGAGGGGCTGAAGTGCAAAATGATAAGTATTACTATATTATTAATTGTATCTATGCCACTCAAGTATTGCTTCAAGAATTACATTTTTTGGTGTTATTTATGAAAGTAATTGAAATTCCTAAATTTTACAGCAAAGCAAATGTTTCAAAAAAACTGCACAAAAACATACGACAAGTATATGCCAAACATGCAAACACTGTTTTATTACCACCGACCATGTAGTAAGAAAACAGCGCTGATACTTGGCATTACTGCTTGAAACTTATGACATTTCTTAAAAAGGAAAGTAAACTTTATTTTGAACTGGTAATTTTATTATGAATTTACTTGCAAACTTGATTACTTTTAACAATTGAGATTGGCTTGCGATTCAGTAACTGAATGGATCAAAAATATTCAATAAGCAAGTTAGAAAGTGAAACTATTCTCATTCAAAAATACTATGATAATTCTATTTTCATTTCTTAATTTTGCTGCATAATCTTATTTTTCACTTTACCGTTAGTAATAATTGAATTCAGAGCGTTATTAATGCAAAAAAATGTAAGCTAATTATTAGGTTTTGTGCTTGCGTGTGAATTGTTTTTCAAGATTTGATTTACGTTAATATTTTTCACTTTAAATGACTCATTACGTATCTACTACACTGCCGTGTCAAGGCACTTATATGCTAATCAGCGTAATAAAAATATTTTTCAATGCATATTTTTCAATTCAATGAAAATATTTTTCAGCTTTCATGCAGTATATAATAGAAGTAAGCAAATGACATTTATGAGAAATTTAATATAAATTTCACAAATTTCGTTCTTAAAGAAAACATTATTTAATGAAGTGATTGTTAGTGTGAATTGAGGAAATGAGCCTTTTGACTACTGCTTTCTATGTTTGTTCAATATTATAAAGCATTACTTATGCTTCGGTCAATTGAATATATATTCATTAAAAGTTCTTGCATGCAAATTTTGGATTACTTTGCAGATATCAATTTTGTCTAAGAAAACCATTTTGTAATAATTTAGATACAGAAAAGGCATCGTAAAACGTTCTAACTATCCATAATTTTAATGAAACATTTAAAAAAGTAAGTGCCCTTTTTATGATATTATTCATATCATAAAAAGTCACAATAAAATGACTAAAACGAAAATACACTGACAATCATTGAGACTGGCAAATAATTTAATGTGGTACAAAACTTATGGACTAATTAAATATTCGGTGCAAAAGCCCTTTGCATTGCTAGAGTTGTGAACTGAGAAGGATGCAATTTGTGATTACCGCAGATTACTTTATAGATTTGAATTTGCTGATTGCACTGAAACTGCAAATGCATTGTTTCTGGTTCAATCATGTTCAGAAACAACATATTTTAATTTTCAAAATAATAATTAATATCTGTAGGGATTCTATGAACTAAAACACTTGGTAAACAAGAAAGAATTATTGCTTCATTTAGTTTAAAGTTTTTCTTTGGATTATTTTGTCTCATGAATTTTTGAAATCTTCGTATAATTATGAACTTATAATGCGATGTGTAATCATTTGTCATGCCTATGAATTTTTTCTTCTCTGCTGTACGATAATATGAAAAAGACTTTGTGTTGATCACATTTAAAAAGTAGTACCATCAATACTATTGCTTTACAAACTGTACCACCAATAAGTTGTGCTTTATTTGAAGCTCTTAAGATACAAAAGACAAATACTTGTTTGTTTGTAGCGATGATTATAAGCCTTAAACACTTGCTACAAATCACAATTATTACTTTGAGCTAATGCAGAATCAAAATGTACTCAACAGTCACTTTGGCTTAAATCAGGGATATTATGTACGATTTCATGAAGAGACTGACTGATGCAAACGAGTTGTAGTTCAAAAACAACTAAAGTTGATTTGAAGTCGCAGACAAAAAGAAACGAATGTTTAGTTAGTGAGAACGTTTTTTATATGAGTTAATGAACACATTTATTGATCGACGAAAGCAAAAATGGATAAAATCAAATTCCGTTGGAGTTTTGACGATAGCAATGCATGATATTTGCTCGATAATCAATGCAGTTTCGGCAGATTCTAATAGGCATCAGAATGCAAGAAAAATGCGATATTTTTTGAATTTGCATGTAGAAAATATTTTAATTAATAAATCAAAATGCTTATATGCTAATCAACATAATGAAAATCCTTTTTAATCATTATAATATAGTGTTAACTTTCACGCAATATGTGTAAATACACGCACACAAATTAGATGAGATAATAAAAGCATAATAAATAAAATGTATAGTGTGACAGATATAATAGATGGCAAGCTTGAACACGTTTTCAAAATTTTAAAATGTATAGGTAAGATTGAAAAAAATATGAGAAAATGGAGTAAAGGAAGAATTGATAAAGTAGCGCCTTAATATCGACAATAGCACAGTAAAAGTAATATAAGGATGTCATGTCACATAAATGAATAAGGCATTGAACACGTGAACGAGAGTACTAACTACACGCAGTGCTGGATTAATTTTTATTAAAGTATGCAAGACTTTTCTCGATACCGTAATTTCATTGAAAACTAGCAATAGAAGACATAATGTTTCGTGCTGACTTTAAGCATTGTTTAGTTCGCGAAATCAATTTAAAAATGTTTTAAAACCATGATTTGCAAGAATATAAAATAAAAGTGTGTCAAATTTTGTACAGCACATAATTTCCAATGCTAATTTCTTAGCATAGCAAGAACTTTTAGCAAATGTTAATAATACATATTATGTTTGTTTGGTTCTGCATAAATTTTATACTGCAATAAGGAGGAGTGACAAACAGCGCAATTTTGAGTGGTGTACATATGACCTTATGGCACACGTAATCTGTACTTGAACTAACGTGCAATCATTTGTTTGACATTTAAGGAAGACCAATGTTAAAGAAGGAAGAGGGAATAGAAACAAATACTCTGCTGAAGAATGGCATAACTGTACATGACTGACTTCAATTAGCTGCGCATACATCGTAATTGCAGTGTGCCGTGCATACACTACAAAATAACAGTAATAGAAAAAGGTCAAAGCTCACATCGACTGAGTACCTCTGCCAGTACGATAACTTACTCTATAATAAAAGTAAGCATAAACGAAGTATGTAATAGTCTGAGAAACTATGAGCTACTGAGTTATCTAATCACAATACATTAAGCATAGCAGATACGTAGATATTGCATTTTTCATAATTATACAAATATTTCTTGGAACTCCTGTGATGGAGATCATATCTTAAGCTACTTATTATCAGAAGGATTTTCAGTTTCGAAGCGTGTTGTTCATTTAATTGCGATACTGCTGTAGTAACAATTTTAGTGTATCATTTGGCATCTGGATGCCACAGAGGTCATAAACGTTAGAAGCAAAGTTCAGACTTAAAATCGATATGTGTTTAAATAAATATTACTAAAGTCAGGTGCAGATTACAGCTTAACTAGTGCTAAGTTCACCTAATAGTATTGATAAACTGATCAAATACTAATTTTAACAAAGTAATATTGATAACCACAACTATAAAACTAGCAATAAAAATCAGCTATTTATAGCGAACTAAAATTTTTTGTATTTCTTTTTAAGAGGTACAAAAAATTGATTATAGAAACTTATGCATATGCAAAAATATTAAATCTAGAAATTAAAAAGAGAAGTACACATTCACATTTTTAGCATTGTAGTATGCAGTGACATACATAACGCCTTTGAGATTTGTATTTCACAGTACTGTACTGTACTGTAATGTGTGAGCAGCTGCGATTATTTGTACATTACAACTTTTTGAATATAATTTTGAATGCAAACACAGTCCTTTTATTAATATAAACAATAAGATAAAAAGAAACTAGCAAACGTCAGAAATGCATACAAAGAATATAACAAATTCAAGAAATGTACGAGTGATTCAAAATTTATAGAAAGTATTCTCGAGGAAAGCTTTAAATTGGATGAATTAACAAAGTTTGCCTGTTACTGATTGTTTTCATTGAACACTAATACGGAGGATAATTACCATTTTTTTCGAAAAAACCATATCCGTTCTACAATATTCAACTGTTTCAACGCAATTTTTCTTTTTTCCTCATCACACAATGCGGAAATAAAAAGTGAATAGCTTTGATGTATTTTAGTGATTAGTTCTGACATGCTATCTACTTTCTTACCTATTTATCAATCAATAAATCATCCAACAACACTTCTTACCTGTTTACCGATCTCAGTTTGGACACCTAGAAAGAAGAGTTACTGGAAAGGTTCGAGTTACCAACACAGAAACACTACAAATCGCATGCCATTGCATATCAAATTTTATTTATACAATTTTTATCATTAAATGCTTTTTACTTACTATTATTTACTATTTATTGCTTAATTAATTCTTTAAATATTAATACTCACTACATTACATCAATAACTAAAATTTTATCATGAATGTTTATTCCTATCAATCTGCAACATATTTATCATAATTAAGGGCAGTAAGTAAAAAATCAATCTAAATTTTGATTACTCTAATAAGCTTAATTTATTCCAATTTTGATATTTATGCAAAATAAGTAAATAGACATAAGCAACAATTAAAGTCGAAACTTCACTTTTTAACTTTCAAAAGTTTTCGTTGATAGTAATAACCACTTTTATTGATTTATTGATAAGAGATAATTGACATGGTTAACTTCTCTATATTATTACTGTCGTTAATACTGCTTGAAAAAAAAGATTGATAATGATAATAATTGAAAAGATCATTGATGATAATGATTAAGGTATGTGCCAACATTCTGGGAAACATGTAAAGACGGTGAACCATCTAGCAATGCAGTGCGAAAAAATGTTGCATCACGACTATACTGGAAGATACAATGAAATCCTATGATGCATCCACTTGAAACTCTGCTGGAAGTATGGTCTGAAAGCATTCCTGCGCTTGCGAAGCCATTCTGTTCAGGAGGTCGTCTCAAATGAGAATGCTAATAAGCTTGAGTCAGAGATGAAATGCAGGACCAAAATAATTCCGTATGTGATGACTTTGGGTGTAATTGTAACGAACTTCCACAAACGCTATGCGAAGACCACGTCGAGGCATACATCCAATCGATAGTTCTCAAGAGGACGCTCAAAAGCATTTCCTTCGACAGTCGATATGGATTCTACGAGGACGAAGTGAGAACGATGAGTGCAACAAACCTGAGCGCGAGACAAGTACTGCCAGAGTGACGGAATGCGATCCAGCGTCAGAACCAATGAAGAGCGAGAATTAAAACTAACCTCCACATTTTAAATTTATCGAAATAATAGTAATAATAATTATAATTATACGCGCATTTTAATCAACACTTAATTTTTGTATATGTTAAAAATTTTTGAAAAAAGAAACTTTTAAATGGTAAATTTCAAGGATTGTGAATCAAATTTGAGCTATGCCAAAATTATCAGGATTATTTTTGAAAAAAATATTAATTTTTTAATTATCTTTCATTTCTTTAGAAATATAATAATGCTTATTTTGTGAGATTCTTAATTGCTTTGATGCCTTATCATGCATTTTGTGAACATTCCAGCTGAAATAGATAGAATTTCATTCAAAAAACTAATGATATGATAGATCATTTATGCATATACCACAAACTAGCAAGTCACTCAAAAATAACTTTAAAAAAAAACAGCGAAAAACGAAATGCTAAAATTTGTTGAATATAATAAAGAAAGTAATGTTTTCAATAATTTTGAATGGTAGATAGCACTGAGATACAATTAAGAAATTAACTTGTACATATTACTGATTCCATAAAATTATAGTGGCATCGAAATGAATTTGACCGATGTCAAATTTGAAACCGATCATAAATAATTACTTATCGTAAACAGCATTCATTATCAGTCATTTAATCACAAATTAATTATTAATTATTTGCTCAAATTCCAATATCATTGTTTTCGAATTCTTGCGGATTTGTAGTTGGAAATGCTGGATCATATTCACTTGCTATGATTCGACTTTGTTTTTGAATCTTAAAAAATTAAAGTTTTTGAAAAAAAAATGATTTTGAAATATGATATCATGTAAAACTTCTTCAACATTACTACTACAAAATGCATAAAATAGTAATAAATTTGAACAAAAATATAAAATATGCTTACTGGTACGGTAGGAGATTTTGAATTATTTTGTATTATTGATGCGCGATAAGACGATTTTTGCAATATGTTAACAATATCCTTTAATGGATTCCTAACTTGTGAGGCATCATTAATCTGCTTATCTGCTTCTGACTGCAAAATATTTTGAAAAAAAGAATTAACTAAAAATGAACAAAAATTTGATTTTTTATAAAACTGAAAAGATATATGCAAACTTTCAAATTTATCCTCAAAAACATTTTTACTAATATATCATTTTTAAGCTTTCAGAATACTTAATGTGAAATAATTTTGAAACCTTTAAGTTCCCTACTTGATCTATATTTAAACTGCATTCATCTCGATCAGTTTGCAATTCCTGATCAGTTCGATCAGAATGAGATCGTGATATTGCTTCAGTTTCTTGTACTGAATTTGCTTCTAATATGACATTCTCACCCTGTTAATAAATACTGAAGTGATTTATTAATTCTTTGTTCGTAGAGTTGTTTAAAATTTTAAATCATATCTAAAAATAGGAAGATGAAAAACAATTACTACAAAACTTGTTTAATTCTGCACAGTGTACTGTTTTTTTTAACTTACAATTTATTATAACTCAAAATATATTTGCCAATTATTGTCATTAAAAATATAAAATTATAATGTTATTGAAATTAAGAAAACTGGCAGTAAGAAAATTTTTAAATTAAAATAAGCTAAAAAAAATACAAAAATAACATAGCTCTAATCAATAATTCATAACTTATGGATAATATTTAGAACTGAAAAAATTAAAGTATTAGCGTAAAAATTTGAAATTGAACGCACAACAAGGTCCCAATCCCACGGATCTGAATAAGAAACTTGAAGTTGTACAAGTGTAGCTTGCAGACAATCGTAGATAAACTTGTAATCAGGACGTGATTCATAACTTAATGACTGAATGTGTTCCATTATTTGAATCCAATTTTCTGGACAGTTTTTAAATAATTCACTCATACTTATATTTTCTTTCCGTTCTGCTACAGATGCTTCTAGCTGCAAAATGAATACTTCTGTGCAGCTAGTCAATTTCAGATCATTCAGTATCCTTATAAGATTAAAAAATTTGCTAAGATTTACATAATTTTTTTCACCTTTAAAATTTACTCATTTGTTTTTATTTTATTATCAAATTTGTATCGCTTTTTTCATCTAAATTTTTTAATTGAATTCTTCGTCAGTACATAACAAATCCAATGCAAGACTTACTATCGTGCTAACATTTAACTGATTAACTGATTAAATCAAGTATGAGTATATATCTCTTCTGCAATCAACATTTTTTATTTCTTACTTTCATTTGTCGCCATGGAAGTCCAGCCGTCAAATCTATCAGAACATAAACAAGTGACCACAAGTCATCCGCTCTACAGACATCGAGTCGTTTGTGCACTCTTGGCGAACAGTATCTTAGATAAACAATGCTTTTAAATCTTGCTAAGCTATGAGGACTAAATTAAGTCTTATCTTTCAGAATAGAACAAATTGAAGAATGAAATTATTCTCGTCACAAATATAGTAAGATTAATTAAAAACTGTTATTCAATTATATATTTAGTATAATTTTTATTCAGTTTTATTCTGTCTAAAGTGCTTTTCTCATTAAATTCTAAATTAGGTCAAAATAAAGTTTCTAAATATTAGTTCAAGTAAAATTGATGGAGTTTAATGCTAAAACTTCAATTTGTACCTAAGTACACCACGAATAAACGCCTTTTCACGTGGCGGTCTAATTGCTACGGTTCCATCGTTTTCTTTTCGAATGTACGTTCTACACATTCCAAAATCCACCAAAAATACCATTTTTGTTGCTCTACCATGTAATCCAACCAACATATCCCCTGTATTATAATGTTTTAAGTACTAATAATTGAATGTTTTCTCAATAAAGTTGTAATTATTATTATTATGCAATTGCATATCTTTTTAATATTTGCTAAATTTCAATAGATATATTATTATTTTGCAACTACAAGTATTATTAATAAGGATTTATATTGTTATTCAGTTTATTCAGTAACCAATTTTTAAATCGCGCAGAATAAAACCAATTTCATGTATCTGTTTAATTTGATAAAGTGTATGCACAGCTATTCGAGCAGCGCATCCCGGTGAGACCAAGTGATTAGGCAGATTTTGTCGCAGAATCCAAATACTTTTGCCAAATAATGTAATTAACATGAATGAAAACTAAATCAAATATAATTATAGTTTCAGATATAAAAGGATATTATAAAATTGTGCATTAACATGAAAATAATTTGCTTAATTGCTAAAAAAAGCAATCATTTGATCAATCACAGCTTGACCTTTTTGTAAACCTAATGCTTAGGTTTACAAAAATATATCTAGAAAAGGGTTACTAATGCAATGATATTATGCATATAAAAGTTGTAAGGCATATTTTGATGTATATAATTCATACTATTTTTTAAATGTCAATTAGAGTTAGTTTCTATTTAAAAAAATAAAAGATTTTCTGGTTATTATTTTTCGTCAACTTTGACCTACAGTTTAAAAAACTTATATCTGTAAAATTTCGAATCGAACTCACTGGGTCACATCGTTCGCAGTAAAATAGCCTTGCCATGTGTTTACGTTCGGCTAGCTTATGTAGTACAGCAATTTCTTGATGTAAATAGTTGACTTTTGATGCTCGATCATATTCTGCCTTGAATATACAAGGAAAGAAATTCGTATAAAAAATTACAAAAATTTTTTTGTAATTTACCAAAACTTAAAATGGCGTTTCATGCAATCATAAATTGCTTAAGTTGAATTAATGCTTTTTATATTATATTCAAAAATAGTTCTAGTCAAATATCTTAATATTAAGCACAGCGATAAATATTAAAATACAAAATGGTTTCTTTAAGTAATAAATATTATAAATTAGTTATTAAGTTCAATTTTATCAATTACATTATATCCACAGTTTAAAAACTTTGAAGTTTGCAAAATTTCATCAATCAGTAATCCTTTAAAGTATGCTAATTTTTGAGAATAAGTTTTAAAAAAAAATCACTTTAAGACAGTATTTTTGTCGATCATCAAGAATATCTTCAACTCGAAATACAGTACTGTACCGACCCATAGCAATTGTTTCAAGCAAGAATCGTCCTTCAATGACAGTTCCTGGAGGAACTTGAATTGCTAAGGGATTTGTTTTGCTTGATGCACTGTAATATTTTGGTTTCAGAATTTAATTTAAAAAAAATTGTATTAGAATCTGTCAAAAATTCAGAATCCAAATTTTTTCATTAATTTTGCATTGTTGTAGCGCAATGATTCTTCGATTTTCATCAAACATTTAACTTTATTTAATATTTTCAATAAAATATTTCCAAGCGAAAATCAATTTTGAATATAAAATAATCCATTCTAAAATTCCTAAAATAATTTATCAACCGTTAATTTCGTTTCTTGAGAAGCCTGAATTTTACATTAATCAGTAAAGAATTAAAATTCGCTATTTCAAATTTCTACTAAAAAGAGCCAAGATTCTATCACAACCAACCATTTATTTTCCATGACTAAATAATAATAAGAATGCACAATATGTACACACTTAAATAACTGATAAATAAATTATTTATATTTGCTTATTTCAGTACATTTGTAATGGAATACATTTTAAAAGAATTAATAATAAAGATAATCCAATAGCTAAAATATTAACCTAATTTGGTGATGAATATTCTCTCACAAAGTATGGAAACTGACAGCGCTTACATTTTGAGATTCTAACCAAAGAGAGGTGAATTCTGTTTGAGAAATGTTTTTTATGGATAGGAAAGTGTGATATTTTTGATCTGACAGTAATTCACATGTCAGATGTAAGAATGAAATTGAAAGTAAGTTAT
>UYYF01005128.1:1525-13839 GCA_900618365.1 Thelazia callipaeda
CATTCGTGACGACCTTCTGAACAGAATGGCTTCGCAAGCGCGAGAATGCTTCCAGACCATACTTCTTGCAGAGTCCCAAATAGATGTATTGTATGATCTCATTGTGTCTTCTAGTACAGTTGTATATACTCAAAATTATCCAAAGTTGTATTTCTACCTTTCTTGACTAAGAAATATTTTTAACTGATGCAATCCAGTTATTGACATAGTATCATTTTGTCTTCCTATTTTTAAATTTGTGGCATTTTTTTTTGGTTTATTTTTCATTTAGATAGATACTGGTAAATGTAAATCAGAATTTCATGGCAAAAGGATTTGCATACATTTTCTGAAGTTCTGAAATCTAAAACAGTATTTAAGATTAGCTTTAGAACTTTTCAATTCTCTAAAACTGATCTGATGGATCAGAAATTATTTTTTTCAGTACAAATCAAACTTGAATAAAGTAGAGAATCGTTTATAGACTGTAAGCATATTCTAACAAAAATTATCATGTCTTTTTTGGAAAAGATTTTTAATATCAATAAAGATATTTTTTTTAATTATATGCATGAACTGATAATGAAAAGCAAACACTGATAAGTTTTTAGTACATAATCTATCAAAAACCATTTTGTTGACATAGAAATCCTGTTAAAAAACAAAGTTTTTCATCCATTCAAAATTATACGGTAAAATGATAAATTAGAGTATCCATTCGTCTCTTTCATATTACAAAATACTAAAATAACAATGTTTATATTATAATTATAAATTATTTGTGCACTAGCTTTGTACCCCATTGCATTTCATCTTTTTGAATTATTTTTAGCAAAGCATTTTCAAATTTTTAAAAAGTCAGAAAGAGCTAAACAAAAATTAAAAAATGAGAAGTTAGTAGCCTAATTCATATTGTATATAAAATGAAAACTCAGAGAAGTAATCAAATATTATAGTATTTTGCATTAAAATCAATTTTAAATAGTTTTCTTTGAGGCACAAAAATATGTGTTATTTACACTTTTTTTCAAATTATTTATATCAGTGGTCATTGTAATCATTTGATGAAAATGACGAAGAAAAATTCTTTTCTTAGTCATAATAAAAAGTTCATTAACAAAATTATTAAGAACGATAATTTTGCAAAAAAAAACCTTCGCGAACTTTATAATCTGACGCTGATCCAAATGAATTTTCCAAATTTAGTGCTAAATTTGATTTATCATTAAATAGTAGATATTAAACAGTCAATTCACAGTTTTCACTTTTTTAGTGCCTAACCTTCTTCAATATCCTACATATTTATTTATCTTTCATTTTACCAATATTTTAACAATTTGCAATCATTTATCTAAATTTTAAACGATAACATGACATGCAAAGATGTTGATTTTTAATTTAGAGTTTTAAATTAATCGTTCATTCTATCCTTTTGCTATTCTAAAAAAGCGTCATTGAAGTGTTTTCGTTAAGTTATCAGATTAATTAGCAAAATAAAGAAACATTACTTTTAAGTATTATTTTATGCTGAGAATCATTTTGAATTAATGCAAGGAAAAAGTATTTATTTTAACAGTTTAACATCATGCTATTTTTTGCCTGCTCAAGGCATTTATTTCATTTCAAAAATGAGAACTTAAATTAAAAAAGCTTAATTAAATTATGAATAATAAAATAATAACTTATTTAAATTTATATATGAATTACAGCAATAATTCTGTACCAATATATGCCTAATTTATGTAATTGATGTCATTCAAGTTGCAATAAAAATGAAATACTCTGACTATGATTTAAAATGGTCTTACTTTTCTGCTAATTTATAATGAACAAATGATATATTTTTGTTCATTGAAAGAAGATATAATACAGTGAGTAGGTCAAGAATGTATTTGTGCATACATATAAGGATAACATGAAAAACAAGTCCTATTGTTAATTAAGAATTGAAAATGTGTGCAAGGAAAGATTTTCACATCATCAATTCTGACGGATAACATAAATACTTCTTACCTTGAATAAAGAGAAATTTTACTTAAAAATAAATCTTCCAGTATTTATCTAATGAGGTTTTTTAATCTTCGGACTGGTTTATTCATCCGTTTTCACTAAAATTCTTACCAAATTCACTATTAAACTTGGCCTGTTTCTGATAAATATAAAGCTTTCTCCTTGAATTTCCAATTTTATTATCTCATCAACAGCACCTGTTAAATTTAATATTGTTCAAAGAATAGAATCTCTATGTCTTTTCAAGGAATATTTCTTCTTCTAACATTTGTTGCTACAGCCATCGCTTTCCACCGTATGTTTTCATTACAAATTCATTCATATAATACTTTAATCAAAAATATAAGTTGATTAACTTATCACTTATTTCAGGACTAAATGTTTCAGCAAAATAATAATAATAATAATAATAATAAAATTATTTAAAATATCACGATTGCAGAATATCGAACATTGGATTGTACAGCGAATGATAAGGCAAGAAATGATCTAGCAGATAAAATTCGGTGCCATTTAGTATTAAAAAATGAAGAGTTTGAAATAGGCAGAAATGCTCCTGAAAGTTCAGGCTGTTACACTGTTAGTGTTGTTCTTTTTCTTGCATCTAAAATTTTTATAGCTTGAATAGATTTAATAAATGCAAATTTTCTGTCTAAAAATAGGTAAAAAGTTTAAAACATTTGTTATCAAACTTTTTTAAATACTAATTAATGCATTTTATTCAATATTTTCAGACATATAATTTGTTTTAAATCACAAAGTTAAGGAATTAACTTTTCATTAAAATGTCTGAATTAAAAAAACTTGGAATTCATAAATTTTTGCAATAGTTAAATTTTTTAAACATTTGCTGTTAATTGTTTAATATTTATGCATGGTATTTGTTGCACTAGCAATTTTGAAAGAGTATAGAGCAAGATAATTTTTACAAAATTGTTAATGAAGTAAAGAAGTATTATTTGTAGGAAATGATTAAAACTTGTAGACAGAAATTAATTTGTTTATCTTCAAATTTAATTGCTGTATCAGTTGAACATTACAAAATTATTTTGATTTGTCAATTTTCTTCAATTAATATTGGTATAAATTTAAAAAAATAGCACTTCAAAAGTTGGTATTTCCTGATTGATGATTGTTTAATTTAGTAACTACTTTAACCAGGCTAATTACTGAACTGAAATGATATATTATTAATAATTTGTATTGCAGGAAGGATCTGGGGAAAATGTCAAAGTATACTGTGCAGTTGTTTGCCCGAATGCTCATTCAGTATTTCATTCCAAATCCCTTCGAGATAAAAATTGCTTCAAATTCATTTCATACGGGGTAAAAAAAATAATTTCCCTATTAAATTAACTTTTCAAATTTTAAAAATATGAATGCATTATTGAAAAACTTGTTAAAAAAGTGTTCACAAAATTATTTCCTTACATTTTTTCCCTATTTAAATTTTATATATTTTAATTTCTAACAATAAATACCAAAATGTTAGAATTACTGATATCAATCTTATTTGAAAATCATTTATAATTATAGTTAATTCAAAAAGACAGCGAATGGTATTTGTGGCGATCAGGTAAATGTCTAGCAAGTCCAACAGCATTTGAAATTGGATGCAAATTTGATGATCCATTTGAAAAGCAGTTTCCAGATGATAGTTCCATATTCAAACATTTAGCTGCTAAAGTTCGAGCTTTCTAGACACGATAAGACTATTCAAAATTCAATGTTTTCAAAGTTCGAGACTTACTGAGAATCATTGGTTATTCATTTTTTTACAAATTTCTAGCAATGATCAAAAGTAATTTTGTAGGGATTGTTCAATCTCTGTTATGTTCATATACACATGTTGTATGTTTTGTGATTTCTAACTCATTATCAGATTGGAGCAACAGCTTTATAGCTGTTTGTAGTATACGATATTCGTAAATAAAATTATTTTTCCGTGAAATTCGTTTATGCGCATATAATTAGAAATAAATTGAATCTATACATTAATTTGTTTAATTTAATACAAGAAATTTTTATTAAGTATTGTTTGTAAAATGCAATGCATTCAGTTTCCCACACCGAAATTTAGCAACAAATGTTTACATCCACTGCATTACTTAAATTGCAAAAAGTTTTTATACTTTCTAAAAATACTTTGAAGCAAATGTCAGCTACGTACTTCATTTAATTACTCCTATACAGTAATTTTTTTCAAACAACATATACAAAGGTTTTATGATAAATTTTTAAATTTATTTCTGATATCAAATTAGCATAAAATATTAAAAAACTTTGAAACTAATTTTGAACATTTTGTTTAATGTAAAACTGAATCATCTGCTCACTTCCAAATCAGTTCTTACAGTAATGGTAAGTCAATGATTTATCAGATTCGGCCTTTTAAAATTTCATACATAATATTGCACAATTTAATTTGCTTGCTTCTTTTTTGTATTTATTCAGATAGCAATACTGTAAATAGCTCACTAATAATGGCAATTCAATTTGAAAGCTCTAAAGCTCAAAAATAACTAATGTTTTTTTTTTTTTGAAACTTGGTATGAGCGAAATCTTTTTTTTCCAATTACTTCACTTACTGTGTACTTTAAAAAGCTGCAAAAGTTTTAAATTCGAAATGCTATTTTCTAAATGAAAAATTTGAACATTTTTAAGGTTTATTTTTGTAGAAGCAACGTGGTATTGTTGTTTATTTCTATTGATTTAATAAAATTGACGAGATAAAAGCGTAAAAATTTTTTCTTCAACTTAAATTTGAATAATTTTGTAGTTTGCTAGCAAATTACTCGTTTTCTTCTGCCACTTTTTTCTTTCGCAAAAAGAAGTCTTTGTCAGTGTGAAAAACCACTGCTTAACTCTTGCCCTTACATTCATTTAAATTTAAGTATTATTAAATTCTGATCAAAATATTGCTTATTTCTTTGTTTGTATTTCTATCTGCATTTTTAGAATCTCGTCGTGTTCATAATTTCCATTTTATCACAAGCATTTTCTAAATTCAAAATGCTTATTAGTTAATTTATATAAAAATAAGTTTTTTTATTTTTGGGAGTGCAAAAAAATTGTTAAAAACTCTTTAAAAATTTTTGCAAATTTTGTTGCTTCAATTTTAAACTCCTCAATATTTATCTTTAGCTTATTTGCGCTATTTGCTGATCATAAATAAAATGTTGCTTCTAATAAAGAAAAAAGGCAAAAATTGTTGCAGTTTGCTGTGTGTTATTACATTTAACCTTGAAATTTCTTCTTTATAACTTAAAACCGATAAATTAAATTGATTTTTTGATTTTTTTCAAACTCATTTATGTCTAGTATTTTTTCTGTATTTTAATTTTTTCATACTTGAGAAGAAAAGGTTTGTAGTTCTAATAGTAATGATGTCTTTTATTAATTACTATAATAAGTTTAACATTTTTTATCAATTATCACATTATAATGATTGTAACAGCAAAAATAATAACCATGATTGATAATGATTATATTAATAATGTTGGATTTTTTATTCAAACGCAAGTTATTTTCGACTATTATAGACATGAATATTTGATTTAATCAAAAAATCTTATCACTAATAAAGTGGCAGAAAATGTTAAAGATGATGATAGAGTAAATTTTTTAAATCTGTAATCATAACATATGTTATGAACTTGTAAATTTTAGCAAATTTATCTAGATGGCTGCATGCATGCATCCATCAATCCATCTATTTAACATCAAAAATGCCATCAGCGGAAGGAAAAGGGTTAAACCTCTGATATGAACAGATGAATCAGAATATTTAGGTAATCTCATTGAAAATTTATTGATAAATTTTGGGGGCAACATTTTGTCATCAAATCTGTTCCTTTATTATTATTGTTCATCGAAGTATATCACTATTATTTACATCTGAGAGCACTGTTTTTTCCTTTAATCTTTTAAATACTAACAAAAAAAAACTATTTTCTTGCTATATTTTGCCAAAAATTAGATCAATTTTTGGTTATAATCATGCAAATATGCTATAAACATAAATAATCACTTTTTATTTATCAAAAATTTTACATTTATTTTTTTTTCTGTCCGAATTTTATCTGATTCAACGTATTTTTACGCAAGATAATCAATCACTGACTACCATCTATTCAATTAATTAGTTAAGTTATGTAGTTAAAATGTGATAAATTAATCAATCACAATGTTAAAAAAGTTTTAAGAAAATTTTATTTGATTTTTATACAATCAGTTATTTACTTTACTTTATTTATTCTATTGTTTATCTAAAAAATGAACAAATATGTGCAAAATACTTTCTATTCACTCTAACCAGTTCTTTTCAATTAATTTTTTAATAAGTAATTATGAATTTTAATTGTTTGCCAACAGCACTTTTTTGCAGTTTTGTTGCGCGTCATTGGCACAAATCTTTTTCCTCAGTTTTTTATCACTGATTTTGTCTTTTGTAATTATTTCTTACAATGTTGAAAAAAAGTAAAACATATTTAAGATCTTCCCAAAATTTGACTTCAATTTAAACTCCTATCCCTTTATTAGTACTTTTGTAGCATTGAAGCATGAGAGAACTACTACTACTACTACTATTTACTTGTAGTCTTTGTATTTTTAGATAATTTTCACTTAATTTTTTTTTCTTCATTAATTCTGAATTATTTTACACTAAAAATTTGATAAGCTTAATCATATAATATTAAATTTTAAATGCATCACTGCTTCAGTTCCGTATTCATTAAATATTGCAAGACAACAATAGATGATATGAGGTTTCAAAAAATTCTTTTGCTAGAAAAAATACAATCATAATTGTACACATTTTGACTAAAATGATTAACATAAATATTAATTCTTATTCAATTTAAATTATGCAGCAGCCACAATAAAATGTTGAAAAATTATTTCGCTATAAATTTCATTCATTCAATAAAAATTTAACAGGAGAATCAGCAAATAACGTAAATGGAGCCAATTTAAATACTAGTTTAAAATACTTAACATTGAACTGACAATTAAAAATGTAATATAATTACATCACTTAATCATACATAAAATTGAATCGACTGTGGATTGTGTTGGAATAATTACTAGTCATTATGGAAGAATTGAAGGAATAACTGATAAAGATAAAAAAGTGATTCGTTGCAGATAAGAATGAAAAAAGCTAAAACGTTGACTGCTTGCCACACAAGCATTTCAGATCATTTTATCAACATTTATCATTAGTGTTATTTTTTTTTCATTTATTATTTATTGCTTATCATAACTATAAGAAAATTAGCATTTTCCAAAGTTTTCATTACATTTTCTATAATAATTAGATCTGATACATATGTTAGAATAAACATTTTTTCTTTTCTTTTCACGCCATCATGTAAGTGATGAAAATGACTTTTAAAATCACCCAAAAATGCTGTATATACTTATTTTTTTGTATTTAGTGTTACATTATTTAATTTTTAATTAATTTTTCAATATTAATATTAATATATATATATAGGTTATGAATTTTTTATTTTTAACTGCAGTTTATATCTAAATTTAATTATTTTTTCATGATTATTTTAGGAACTAAGAAAAAACAATAAATTTAAAAAGCCATTACTTTATATTATAGTTAAAAATTCATTACTTCATACTGGATTAAAATAAAAATCACAAAATGATGCAGTCAAAATTAATGCACTTTCGGTACTAACTGAAATTTTTTACTGATTCATGTAGATAATGAATGAAAATAATAATTGCGTACGTATTTGTATGAGTAAAATAAATTTTAAATGCATAAAACTTATCGCATAATTTTTTGAAATACAGTTCCTAAAATTAGGCATTATGGTGGTAGGTAGGATAAGAAATTATGCATGATAAAATTTGATCGTCAATTATATAATTTAATATTTTATTTATAGATGTTGTTAAGGCTATGTTTTTCGTGTTTGATATTCGCTTGTTATATGATAAACAATATTCTCGCCAACAACGAAATATGGCCTGATGTAGTCAGCAACGATCGTGAGGAGTATCCCAAGCCTACATCGTGGGCTAATAAAAATTATGGACAATGGTGTCGTAACCAAACCATTGGCAGGTAATTATGCTTATTAAAAAACGATCAAAAAACCAAAAAAAAAGTAATTGTTTCTTTTTCACACTTCAAAAAAGATCTATACTTAAAATATTTAATCGAATGTTTATTTGCGAATAAATTTTGCGTGAGTTTACTTTTGAATACGCAATAAATTAATAGCTGCCATGTGATAAATAAAGGAAGCAAAATTCTGAACATAATGGTATAAGGCTTATTTTTGTCAGTGTTATTTTTGTCGGACAACATAAGATATTTAGTTTATTGATACATCTTTATATATGAAGATATTATATATATTCTTTATAAAGACTATTACTAATATCGTAATTTTTTTTTATTTAAAATAATTTGCGCATTCATCTTATCTTTAATGATTAATAAATAAATTCTGAAGCACACTTTGCAAGTCTATGAAGAAAAATATCAGCATGATTATTTCAGAAAATGCAAGATTAGTTTTCGTTTAAAAAAATTCGAATACATCTTATTGGACTATTTACATTTTGATACAAACTGTGGTAAACAAAATCTCTGACCTTAGTATCATAAAAAATTAAATGTAGATCATTTTTATTCATTTCAGACACATTCAATGTCAAATGGGTTCAGTTTTACATTTATATACCTGCTGCGGTGAAACAGGTACGGAGTGTTGCTTTCAACTACAACCTACTGCTACTGCATATTTACTATCAATGGCACTTTTAATTGTCATTTCGTCAGTATTTTATTTATTGCTGAAGTTTAACATTGTATGTCCTATAGAAAACCCGAGAGAAATGAACGAATACAGTAACTCACCAAAATCGGGATGACATTTGCTTTAGTTGTGCCATTAATGCTAAGCTACTCAGCTACATAATGACGGAAAAACATCAAAAGTTCGCACCTGAAAAACCGTTGCTTGCAGCAATTCCTTGTATGAAAATTTATTGGAAAAAATTAATTGCTGTCATACAAACTTTTAAACAGTCGTTACTCTGGAGGTAATTTTAAACTAATTCGTATCAGTGTTCAACTTTTGTAAGATGATTATGTAGTGATTTATAACTGCCACAGAATGGAATTGACGAATTATACCAACTTGATGACCAAGGTATGCATGATTATTTGATAAAAATTTTTAAATCTCACGAGAAATACAAGCCGATCACCTTGTGAACTGAGACACGAGACAATTAGTGCATTGAATGAAAGTTCTATTGACTGGGTTTTCTCTTGTTTACTTAGCTGACTTTTATTATGTTCTTTGCTTCTTTGCTTAAATAACAGACAACAAAATTTTGATTCTTTATTTCTGTTCTACAGCATCATTATCTTTACAATGTTATTACATGAAACTGAAAACAAAGATTATACACTTTTGACAAAATCAATCTAACATATTAATACAAAAAACAAGAATAATAAGAAATAAGCTTAAAATACAATACGTTATTTAATGACGAAACAATATTCATTTTCTTCATTGGAAAAGTTGAATCATTTGATGCATTTTTTATTTCAAAGCCAAATTTTCAGTCCTGAAAATATACAAATTGAGAATCGAAGAGCCCTCTGTATACCTATTACTAAGATATAAGCATGAAGCAAATAACTGGAAGAAACATTTGTCTTTAAAATCTTTTTAAAATGACTGTTAAATACTGCTGTCAAGAGCTTCCGTTTATGTATTTTACTGAAATGAAAATAAATTTGTATTTATGACTGTAACAAGAAAAATATTTTTCCAAAGTGCAAAAAAAATCTAAAAAACTTGCTAAAAGCTTACCAACAAAAATCACTAGTGTAATTTTTGATAATGTTTCCGATACATCTCACAAAAGAGTAATCATGATCACTTCTTCTTTTGAGTAACTCCATTCACTGAAACTACAATTTTTTTAATACTTAAAAGTATTACAAAGATCATAACATACATGATAAAATAAATTCTGTGTAGTTTTTTATTGGTTTTAAGTTTTTTTTTGAATGCTAAATAAAAATCTTGTTATTTTATTCTGAAAATATCAAATTTTAAAAGCTTATTAAATATGGTCAACGGTTTACAAATTAAAATGAAGCGATCATTTATGATAACAATCAATAAATATAAAAGCAATGCAATGAATTCTAACCTTCAAAAGCTTCAGTGATACTATAAGGATATCCATTCTCAGTCATTGTTATCCATATCTTGTGTGGCTTATGTCCAGTGCATACTGTCGCTCTATAATCCAATGTGCATCGTTTCTTGTGCCATTTATTTACGATTAAAGAGCAGAACTATGGAACGCGAGAAGTTCCCAGATATTTTTTGCTTCACACTCTTCTTCTTTAATCGTGTAAGTTCTGACTGACCTTCTTTAATCTGGCAAGCTATGAACCACTTTTTGTAGACATAATAGCTCCGCTTATCTCGAAACCAATCTCAAATTAGCCAGAGAGAGATTGCTGTAAGCCAGCAAATTATTTTGAGTATTCCCGCTGGCTGTAAATTATTCAACTACATTAGACTGCGTTTAAACCTTCGATGAATGAAGGTCGTGTATCCATCCTATCCATTGTTATTCATATTCTGTGTGGTTCGTAGGCTGCGCACATTAGTGTTTTATAGACCAATATGCTTGTTTCTTGAGCCATTGGTCTATATTCATGAGAACTGTAAAAATAAAGGCAGCCATAGCTTCATTGAAACTCATGAGCAAGAGTGTGGAAGCGAATACTTCGCGCACAAAAATTTTCTTTGATCTGGTAAGTTATACCATCAACTATTCATTTCGAACTAGTATTACAATCCTATATAAAGCCACTGCTAAAATTCAAAGCAGTGAAAACCATTTAATTGTATGCCAGTGTGCAATGGATCCTCGCTGACTGAAGGTCATATGTCCTTCTTCACTTATTGTTATCCATATCTTGCGCATTTTGTGTGCTGCGCAATTAGTATTCCATCGACCAATATGCATTGTTTCTTGAGCCATTGGTCCACAATTCATGGGGATAATGGCACGTGAGGACTTCTTTTTAGAAGTTATGTCATGCGCAAAAATCTTCAAACTTCATTTAATATTATGTTATCAGCAAGCAAATCCTGATTACCAAATTGCAATCGCCACTTACCAAAAATTGCTCTTCACATTCATCAGACTTCCAAGTAGACCCTTCGTAAATCGAAGAAGATGCGTGTCATTCCTTTCATTGAGATTTTCGTCTTCGCACTGTGCCTGTTCGAGGTATTCTAGAAGAACCTCTGCGCGAAACCGCGCTTCTTTAACATTCAAGGTAACTGTTGTTAGCATCCTATAAATTTCCAATCGCCGCTTCAATTTAGCATCCAAAAAACACCAATCATGTCTTCACGCATCTTCTTCTCTTAGGATTCAATCAGTTCATGTTGTGTGCGAAACAAAACTTCAAAAACGCTGCAGCAAGTCCTCAACATCCATCATAAACGAGGACTTTATTAAAATTAATTTTCTTCTTAAAGGATCTATAGATTGTGCATCTGCCAATATTCATGAGTATCCCGGCTCGTCATCTCATAGCGCTGGAACACCGCCCTAACCTCCAAACATAGATGAGGAAGGGCAACCATGAGCCAGGAATTATCGTAAGCAAGAATCCAAATCCACAAAATCATGTAAAATTCACACAACACGATATCCATCGTGTGTGTGTGCACAAGCACAAGGGGTACTCCTCGTCCATAAAGACCGCGTATGGAAGAGATAAATTCTCTTCCTTTATTACCTGAAAAACGTTTACATCAAGAAGTTTATATACGTAAATTGAAAATTACAGATATAAGATCTCATCGCACGATATACATGTAAGTGATCGTAAGGTAATCATCTATACTAATATTTGCGTTAATAGAAACTAAAGTATCGAATAACTGTATATCAAATAAGGTCGCGGACAAAGTCTACACAGCTAAATAATATTAAATAAGACCAGACAAAACCAAACGACAGCCTCCCATCGATGTTGAATGAATGTATGAAAAGACCGCATACAGACATCACGCTTCATAATTTTTATGACTGCGTTAAAATTAGACGAAAGAGATTGAGAATAAGAGTTTCATTCGACTGCAACAGTTTTGTACTCAAAATGTTGGTTGGGCTTTTCATGTAAATTATTCGATTTGTATTATCTTTTTGGCGAGTAATGGATAAGATGTGCTTAATTTTATATATTTGAACGTTGTGTTTTTAGTCCATTTTTTGTCTCTCTTAAGCACATATATATA
>UYYF01005131.1:0-13480 GCA_900618365.1 Thelazia callipaeda
TTAATAGTAAAAGATTATATACATAAGTTAATATAAAAAAAAAAACTAAAAAACAAACTAGGTCTTAAAAGTTCGCGCTAATTTAAACAATTTAATTGGAATAAGTTTGATTATAAACTAGAAAAGTTTGTAGCAATTTACAGAATTTGATCGAAAACTGTAATATAGAAATGATTTTGTTGCTAAAGATGAAGACATGACCTTGCCTAAAACTTGTGATATAATGAATGGCAAGGTCAAACTTCCTCTCTAATTTGCATTTTCAGGTACTTACAAGACATAAAATCGTAATCATTTCTTTCATACTAATAACTTAACTTACAGAGCTAGCACAATTTGTACTGCAAATTTAATACTTTATTTTTTTTCAAAACTAAAATTTACTTTTAATTGTAAGTAAACTCTGAAAATAGTAAGACTGTATTAGCTATGAAGAATAATGCCAATATCAGAGTGTTTGGTTCCAAAGTGAAAAAAATTTACAAAAAACGATAAGCGCCATTTTTGTGTGTAAGCAATGAATGATTCAATCAAAAATGCTCAACACCTTTGCTATATTCAATACAAATGCGATTGCTCGAATATTTCCCAGCAAAATTCTCAAAGCAAAGCTTATAAAAATAAGCAAAAAATGAAAATAAAGCATATGGCTATTCCTTAGCAATAATTGAATACATAAAATCAGAAATGCAAATAAATTGATTTAATATTCAAAAAAAAAAACGAAAGAAAGAACGTAGAAGATAGATTTAATGCATAAAAATCATTACTGAAAGCTTTTTTACACAAATAAACACTACGATGAACAACTGTTCTGTAAAAATTAGCACTGCAAATGGTAATGAAAGTTTTTGCTAAATTTTCGTTTTATCGTTTAGTTTAGTAGTTCAGAATTACAACCAAATACAATTGCTAGTTTAATCTTTTTTTTTTTTTGAGTATTTTTTACACACAAAAAAAAGATTACTACAAAAGTGTTACAAAAATTATTCAAATTTTGATAGCAAAAATTTAATCTAAAACGAAGATGAAAATATTTTTTGTGTTAGAATTATTTTTAAACTTTTACACGTCAATATTTTTGATTATAGTAATCACGTGAACAAAAATAGTCAAGTTGGGAGTATGATTTAGTTTAGTTTTAATATCACGTGAACAAATGTAATCACGCTTTAAAGACTATTTTTTTACTAAACTATTCACTTTACGTATTTACGTATTTATTTTTTTTTTGTCAAATATACGGCTTTTTTCTAAGCTATTGCTTAACAATAACTGAATATATAAAATCAGAAATGCGGAAGAAAATGATTAATCGAAAAATTACTTGCAAAAAAAGTGATTTTTTGGTTATTTTTTATTAAATAGGAATATTTACCGTCAATATCTATGCCTTACTGTAAAAATACAGTATCAGTTACAGAAACAGAGTATTAACCAAGAAGAAAGCTGTTTGAGTATTGGTAAAAAGTTTTTTACTTGTTTGTAGTTGTTGTAAATTTTAAAAATATTCTAAGCTTAAATTTGATTCATTTGTAGTGTCAAAAAATGTAAATGTTGGATGAATCATTTTTAAATTTAATAAATAATATTTATAGGATGAATCTCAAGATCAATATGATTAGACAACAAAAAAATGAAGTAAGATTGGAGAAATTAAAGTCAAAAAGAATATTTGCAAACATAAGTAAACTTTCGTGTTTACTGAATATTAAAAGGATCAGTATGAAAAAAAAAAAACAAAGTACTAAAATAGTGATAATGGCAGTCTAAGTAATCATTTCTTAGTGATAGTGGAAGTCTCAAGATCAGATAAGACTAAAACTTGTAAAAGCCAAGAGTAAGTCTGATAATTAACAGCAACTTTGATGGATTATTTCGATAAACTGAACAACAATTAAAGCAACTGATAATCAGAGTCAGTTGCTTCAGTGTGGCTTAAAGATGATCTTATCGTTGTTTTGGTCTTAGTAGTTTATCAGAAATCTTACTATTTAATAAAGAATAGATGAAAAAGTTAGATAGTAAAATATAATACTCTCAAAATATTATATGATATGTTTAATAAAATATAGTCGAAAAATGTAGTTTCATTATAAAAAGAAGCCAAATTAATCTATTTAAATAATTAATAATTTTAAAATCTTATTAAAATATTAGTATTTTAGTACGCTTAAAAAAACATATTTTTAATGCTTCAAAAATAACTAATCTAAAAACTATAAAAACTCAATTTTGATGGACTTGTAAAAGTTTGCAATTTTTTAATATTATAAAATTTCTATTCTTAGCACTAATTTATAAGCTAATTTAATAATTTATTAAAAACTAACTCAAATGCTATTCTCGCAGTTTGCCTTATTAAAGGTGAAAAGAGATAGTTTGGATCAAATATTTGATTAATTTCGATTTAAACTTTTAGAGCAGTGAAATAAATACAAAAATAAGAAAGTAATTATAATTTTTTTATCGTATAAAATGAACAAAAGTTGAAAGAACAAATTATTTTTTAGCTTAAATTGCTTAATAATATTATTTATCTTATAATTTGGTCGAAAAAAGAACTTATAAAATATGACTTCTATAATAAAAATAAAAAATAGCACATAATTGTAAAGACAAATTAAAATCCTTTACAAAAAATACCTTAAAATCATTATTTTATTATTAAAATCAATTTATACTCTTTTATTCTCATTGTTTTGCTTCTAAGTTTATTATTACTTAATTAAAGGTAACATGCATTCTTTGCAGATTTTGCGAATTTATTATTTAAAATAATACAAAGTTTGCGTTAAAAATACAAAAATATATAGCCATTTGAAGAAGTAAGAAATCAGAAATGCCTAGTGGATAACTTAAAGTATTTTCCATTTTCCAAAATAAAATAATTTAAATCATTAATAGTTATAAGATAACTTCTAGCATAACTCAGGTACTTAATTTCCAAGTAACATTGATTTATCATGCAGATAAATTGTAGCCTAAAAAGTTTAAATTAACCTTTTATGAAAATTATTAAAATAGCAACAAATAACAAAATCAAAGAGAAAATAATGTAATGTTCTTCAAATGGCTAATAAGTTTACTTTTTGAAAAAGTAAGGAAATTATTATGCTCGCGAATAATTTCACTTATAAAATTATTTTTAACGGATATATCTACAATACACGTGAATCCCGAGTACATAAACGTACTGTAGAATTTTTAAAAAAATTAGAATAACATCAGTACTATTAATGTCTACTGTAATTGCTATATCTACTATTAATTTCATGTAAGCATTGGGATTTGGTGGTGAAATATTTGGAAGATGAAAATGCAAATTTTACGCAAACATATTATTGGTGTATGCATACTTTTAGGTTCAACTTTTCTGCATTTTTTATTACTCATAGTTTTGCGCGTGTCTGCGTGTTTTGCGTGTTCTGAGTAATTATTCCTATTTTGTTCGTTAACATTTCAGAATGTCGTATTTCTTTGCATTTATTTGTTTTTGCTCATTTTCTTTATTTTACAAGGCAATATGTTTTTTTATTTTTATTACTTTCCATTTATCTGTAATACTTCATTGAAGTAATATTTTACTGTTTGTTTGTTTTTTCACTTTTGAATGTTCTGACCTATTCAGAATTAGAAAAATTATTTAAGGTAAGCAATTTCAAGCTTACATGTCTTTAGATTAGCTAGTTTTCGTTGCTATGTGCAAAACTATGATATCACGTGTATTCTGACAAATTACAAGAAACGCCACACGTAGTTTACCTGCGTTCCTTGTAAATCATTTTGTTTCTGAAAGCTATTAATGGCTTTAATTAAGTATATGAGCGATAGATAAGCATTGACATCTGATAAAATTATGATCCCATTTTTAACACCATTGTTTTGTCATTTTATTTACGTTGCAGTGAAAAGACACGTGATATTTTTATTCGTGAATGTAGTTTGCTTTTGGTTCATGAATTTGGTCTACCGCCTAGTAAGTCTACATGTATTTATTTCTGCAGGATTACAAAATAACGGTACTAGAAAAATTAACTGTTCATTTTAATCCCTTAAAATCACTGAAAAACTAATTAAATTTTTATTACATTACAGTTTAGCAATCAGAGACATAATTGTACTCAGACAATCAAGTAATAATGCTTATAATGCATCAGATACAGCAATAAGCGTATTGGTAATGATAAATTTATTTATCACTTGAACATAATACTAATAGCTGCATAATTAATAATAATTAATACAATATTATTAATTAATTAGTCATAATAATAATAACGAATAATGGTAATAATAATAAATCACCGTATATAATATAATTGCCATAACAATTTTATGGCAATTATATTATATACGGTGATTTTACTAGTAATGATATATCCAATAATGTAGACTGTGAGGTAAAAATGTTACAAATAAAATTGTTTATGCAATCAAAAATAATGCAAAAGAGATTATTTGATCTTTATATAATATAATTATTAAAGCATTTCAAGAAAGAGAGATCATTTAATTTTAGTTTTCTATCAGAACTAAATTAAGTTACCGGGAATATTATTGCTCAATTTTGCACTATTACTCGAGTATATAAGCGCAACTTCTATACCCTTTCTATATCAACTTATTCGAATATGCAGGTATGAATACGATTAAATAATCGTACTTAAACGATTAAACGATATCTAGGGATTAACAGTTTGGTTTGCGCGTGAAGGATAGCTAAAGATTAATGATTGTTTACAGTTTAGTCTACGGATTAGACATTATCACGGGGAGTAGTTCAAATTACACGCAAGTGAATCAGTAGTGTTCCTGCTGTAGATCTCGGTGTCTAATCCCACGTAAGCAGTAAGGGCAACTGCTTTTGACATATCTTAATCAAAAAAATATTGATGGGTTAATTTCAATTTTTGGTATTTAAAATCAAAATCTGTCAATACTAACATTACTTATGTTTTACTTTGGATTAAAGCCAGTTCTGATATGTTAAGTGGTCGGATGTCAGATTTAGGAGTTCAAAGATACTAGTGATATTAAAACATGAAATCACGTATCTGCTGGCTCATTCTAATCTTTTTTCCTTAATTTTGAAGTTACTCGTAGATATCGTTATTATTAAGTACTGACATCTGTTGTAAATAGTTAACATCACCTAGCAATAATTTTGATTTTATTAGATATCAATATCAAGTTAATACTATATTTTCTTTAATAATTTTTTTTTGATCTGCTTTTTTATGCTATTTACTATGTTAAAGTAATATTTACAGTTCTTTATTCGATTTTTAGTAGAGAAAACAAGAATCTCTAAAATCAGGAATCTAATATATACTACGTTTTCAGCGGATTAGATATTTTCACGGCTCATAAATATTATAAATCTAGTCAAGCAATAGCTTTGAATTATTAGTACTGAGGGAGTAATGTGGACATATGTGAGGTAGTTATGTTATCCATTTTAATAAGTTCTGGAGGACATATTAACCGATTAAATTAAGTTGGTTCAGGGAGAAAAAAAAACGTTTTGGTCCAGAATAGATGAAAGATGGTGTCCAGAAGGAATAGAATGAGAAGGATATGGTATTCAACTTTGACCCTAGCTACATGCATCTTACGACAATACAAGGAAGTAGTAGGGGAAGGTCATTAATGCTTGTGGTGCTTCACAAGTTCATTGAAACTGATCAAACTACTTAAATTTACTGCGGATGTCACAGTTTAGATGTTATTAGTCAGCAGCAAAGTTTAAAAATTGATAATAAAATTTGTATAGAATTTAGCACTTTTTGGATGCACCACAGATACAAGCACTACTCATGTTGCATACAAAAGTTACAGTGGACTTTTATAATTTCTTGAAAAAGTGTTACGATCTTTTGGTAACAGAATACAAATCAATGTACGTTGAAACTTCTTTTGATTAAAACTTTGTTGGTATTGTATTATTGTACTAATCTTTAAGATTGCTACACTGATTACATCATTTGCAGAGTTAAACGCGTTTGTAAATTATTATCTTTGGTGTTACGGTTTAGTTTTATTGTTTAGCTAATCGTTCTAACTATGGAATAGTTAATTTTGGGTTAAAGATGAAATGCAGAAGTGGAAGTGTGTATCTCATTTTCAACTCGAAAATCGAAAACGATTCCTCACTGATGACTGATTCTTGCGTGGCTATTGTACAAACCGAATGCAATGTATATTTTAATTATGTTTAAAATTTTGTTAATTGTTGTTTTTTATCGTTCACAATAAATGCTCTAATGAAGTCTTTTGCAATAACAGACGGTATCCAGAATCCTGCATTCACAGCAAAGATTACAGAAAGTTTCTAGGTCTTAGAAGTTAAATCGTGCTTGCATATGTTGAAGTGAAGTTTCGAGATCGTTGTCAACTGACTTCACGTGTGTACATAAAGCGAGTAAAAGAGTTCGTGAAGTGAAGAGAGCAGAGGAAAACGAATAGAGAAAAGGAGAATCGGGAAAGAAGGAAAGAATTAAAACTAAAAGAGAGATAGACAGAATGAATAGACGAAAAGTGAGTAATGATTGGGAGAGAAAGGTCGAGGTGAAGTAAGAGAGATTGATTTATAGAGAGAAGGAGTGGCGAAAGGAAGAGTTCAGCTCATTTTAGTTCTGGAATGCGATTGATGAGGATTCGAGATTTCGTTTGAGTAATAATTGGGAGAGAAAGGTCGAGACTAAGTTTTGAAGCATTTACTCTTTGTTTATTTTTGGCTATTGTTTATTCTTAGATGACCTATGACCTGTATTTTTTTACCTAGGCAAAGCTAGAGCATTCGTCGATGTGAAATATTTCATTCTATAACATTGCTTGACCTCTCTCATCAATAAACAAGCAGTAATTCACTCAGTTTTTTTTTGCATAATTGCTGCATTCTAAGAAGAAAGGATTTTTTTAAATAGTAGTCTGATTTTATCATTTAATTACTTTTGGTTTATTTCAACATTTGTCTTCGCTTCTATCTGCGTATGCGCATATATTTATGACCGTTTATTCGCTTTGTTGATTTTATTTACAAGATATATTATTTTCATGCTCAAATTTATTTTATGAACGACCGCATCACGATGATCTTGTTAGTCTTTTATTAATTTTTACGTTTCGATGCTCCGCTTAGCATGTATTGTTTGTTTTCAGGATGCATCCTAATGAACATTATTGGAGCACTTGCACATGTGAATTTAACGATCAGATAGTTTGGTGATTTCATGCATCAGAGGTCTATTTATTGTTTTATAATCATTATTGTACAGTTTGATGGAATCGTAGAACAGTACTGTTTAATTATGCAGTCATTTTGCAATAGTAGTACATAATTTTACTATAATTCTTGTGTTTTTTTAAGAATTGTTAGAAATGCATGGATTTATAAATCACATTTATTTTTATAATCTTTACATTTATTTTATGTTAGAAATTGAAAATGGATGGATTATCAACTACAAGTGTTTCAAAAGAAACGGGGACCGGAAGCAGTGATTCTGCTTCCACTTCATACCAACAGTGTATGTCTTACAACAGGAGCTGTTATGTTTTGAGTTTTATGTTGACAATTTCATTATATTCATATGGTTTCGTGCAGTTAAGGGATTCATTACAGTATATTGTAGATCCGGAAATGAGTGCCGAACAAGAATTCTTCTTGTACGAACTTGAAACAACCGATGCGGGCAGTGTTGGTTTGGTGTTAAGGTCGTGTTTTGAATTTTCATATATAAAATATTGACAGAAATGTTCAAAAATGTTCTCAAGTTGTAAAAATTTAGAGCAATTTAGATTGCGGTGATGTTCACAAGTTTGCTTGTGCTTTGGAACATCATATACACTCAAGTTGTAAAAATTTAGAGCAATTTATGATTGCGGTGATGTTCACAAGTTTGCTTGTGCTTTGGAACATCGTATACATCATTATGATAAAAGCATCCAGAGAATTTGTTCATACCATTACCAGGGATATATTGATTCGATGAAACAATTATTGCAACTGAAGAGACTTAGTTTGGAAATCAAGGCAAAAATTTTTTTCCCCAATATGTATTTGTATGAATTTTGATTTCGTAAATCTTTGTTTTTGTTAGTCAAATAAATTAATGTATAACTGGTATCATTTAAAGTGCTTTCAACATTTTCTCAGTTTTTTATCTCTCAGGAAGAAGTTAATGCAGTGGATCACAGTATACAGGAAAGTAGTAAAGAATTGAGAAAACGAGGGGCTGAAATTGTTCATTATAGAAAACTGCAAAGAAATGCCAATATTGCGATCAATCATATTTCTTTATGCTTACCAGTGCTTGAGAATTATGCCAAACTAAATGAATTCATGCAGCAAAAAAAGTAAAAATTGTGCTTATTGCTTACTATATGTTAAATTTTGAATAATTCTACTTTTTTCAGGGTAGTAAAAGATATTTTTAATGACAGTAAATTCTACCCAAGAATCGAGCCATAGTATGTCGATATGTTTTTCGGTTTGTACGAAACTCTAAATGCCATTATAGGTTTTATCAGGCACTGAAAGTGTTGGAGGAATTGGAGCATACATATATGGTTCATGTCAATAACTATCGATTTACACAAACTTTAAAAAAGTCATTATTTCCAATTCGTGAACTAATCAAGGAAAAATCGTTTTCGGAATTTACAGATTTTTTGGAAAATATTCGAAAAGTTTCTGGTCATTATTTGTAATTTTTCAGTCACAGATTTTTGCTAGTATTCTTAATTTTCTAGTCTGATTTGGTAATTTCAAAATTCTTCCGATCGTCTGTTGTAGGGCGCATTGGTCAGCATGCATCTAAATGTACAGCTGAACAGCACTCTTTTGGTATGTCTGAAGCCGAACGTGTAAAACGTTTACAAGAAGAAGCTAAAAAGAATGCGTTAAATGGCGATGTTGGTAGGTTTTGGTACATTTTTTATTGCATAAGCACCAAAAAACTGATTTTTTGTTTTGTTAATTCACTTTCACTGTTAATAGACAATTTTACACCATTGTAAATTTTAGAGCTTTCGTCAGACGGATCAATAGTTAAAAAAATGGAAAAAATTTCACGCAAAACTTTTCAAGTGATTTCTGCTGAAGAAGATGAACAACTTAGTGCTCAAGACCTTATAGATTTCACCCCCGTACATCGGTGTTGCCAAATCTTTAATGTTATTGTAAGTACATATTGCTTAATAATTACTGGTTATTAATAAGCTTATTGGCTGTATGTCAAACGTAAAACTGAGTTCCACATTTTATGGGATGGAATCTTTTGCTTATATCATTACAGGGTGAAAAGGAAACCTTTGAGGCGTATTATAGAAAGCAACGAAAGGAACAGGCAGTAGTTGTGATCCGGCCACCAAGCAAGCTGGTATGGTCACTTTTGAGGGGATACTACTGATCCATGTTTCTCATATCTTTCATAGTTTCATGGTCTTCACTTTTATTGAAAATCGTACAGAAAATGAAAATTAATATATTATGTTTTTCTGAAACCCCATTTCTTTATGTTAGTTTTTAAGGAACAAAATCGATTTTTCAATCTCGAACCGATTCATTTTAGCAAGAATCGATATATTTGTATGTGAAGTATTTGGATGAAATTATTGGGTTTTTCGTAGTCGAAGACCACATCATGCAAACGGAGCCTAGTCTGGTTACTGCTGCTTACAAAGATCAACTTTGGGAAATGGCATTGCATCAAGTTACAACTACCATGAATGCTCATTTCGTCAGTATTCAATTTATAATTCATTCATGAGTGATTTTTTCTTCATTAATAATCAGTTTGATGACATAAAGATATCATTGAGAAAATTTGGCAATTTTATAGGGAGGATGCTTGGATGTTGAAATGATGCTGAAAATGAAAAAAGTAATTTTATTGTTTGCAATGACAATGAAAAGTTATGGATATAGAATTAGCTCCCTCTACACTTTACTTCAGAATTTCAGGTATTGTATATATTGTTTTTCCTGCTGCCTTGTATTTGCAGTATAATTCTTTAGATTGATTGGCACTTTTTTTCAAGAGCTACAATTTCTTTGTTTGAGAGATCAATATAATGAAATTTTGATGCGAGAATATTGCGCCCAGTTTGAACGAGATCTTGAAAATGATAATTATTCACCAATAACTGCAAAAGATGAAGCTGAATTCAGAGCAGAAGTGATGCAATTTCCATTTTATCGAAGGGGAATGGATCAGGTTTGTGATAAGTCTAATTTTTTCATGGTGACGGTTATTTTCGTAGATATTTTATTTACTTGTTTAGGAACCTTATCCTCGAGTATTTCCATTCTCAAAATTTGTACCAGCAGTTTACGGACAAGCAAAAAATTACCTAGTTGGATGTTTGAAGTTCATGGAACACTTACAACTTTCACCTACCGAGGTTTGCTTGTACATATTTTCTTACCAATTTCAACTTCATTGAGAAGCCTTCACTTCTCTTTCAACATGGTCTTATGTTGATTGAATTTTTATTTGTTCAATATAACGCTCCAAATATTAATTAAATTTATTGATTTCGTTACTCCAAATACATCCATTAAATGTTCAAGGTTGATGATACTGTACGCCGTTATGCAAATGTTCTGCTTGCTCGATGGTCAGGTTCTTTAAAAAGTTTTGTATCGACTAAAAAGCGCACACTCATACAGGTTAGGGAATTTCGCTCTACATATCTAAAAGATTTCTTTGAATTACTCATTCACTGAAGTGATATTTTAAGCTTGTCCAAATCACAATTAACATCGGATATTTGGAGAAGTCTTGTGAATCGTTAGAGCATTATATTAGTAAATTGACTAATAGAAACAATGGTTCCAGTACCACTACAGGACACTTGGTAACACTGAAAGATCGAGTTTTTCGGTTCGTTTATGTACTATAATCGAAAAAACTTAGGTAGCCATTTAATTTTCATTGCTTTATTCAATTTTTGGTCTTCAGAGATGCTCGATCGGAAGTAGAGCAACAAATTGATGGTGCACTTCGAGACAAAGTTGATGCTTTTCTTGATCTAGGTTACTTTGATTTTTTTTTCATTTTTGTATCTTGAATTTTAAATCTTAAAGTTGTATTATACAAAGATATTACAGCAAATTACGACTGGGAGCTGTCGAGTTCGAGTGGACGAGCCAGTGATTATATTTCAGACCTCATTAAATTTTTGGAAACGACTTTTGTGTCATTCAGTAATTTACCAAGTATTTTGGCTCGACATGTCTGCATGCAGGTTAACTCTTTTGCCAAAACAAAGAATTTTAGTTTATGTTATCAACAAGTTTTCTTGCGTAGCTATGTGAATGTCATTTTCATTTTTATTGTATCTTGCGATCAAAGAAATTGTTGTAAAAAGTTTACTATTGAACTTTATTTGTCCAAAATCTAGTCGCATTGCATTAAAATCTAGTGTCAGAAAAATCGCTGAAGCAAGTATCGTGTTTTAGACTTGTAAATATTTGGCAAATCGATTGACTGAAATTCTGCTAAATACAGACTTGAAATCCGTGAGCACTGGGGCACTTGACCAATTTGATTTGGACGTAATTCAATGCGAACTATTTACTGCTCAGTGCCCTATTGCAGGATTAGAAGTAAAGTTTTACTGTAATACCTTTGCTATTTACGAACTTATCCATAACACAGCTGCTTTTTAGGATGGTACGCTTACCATGACATTTGCGAGTTTACGGCAACTTCTTGATTTAGTTATGAAAGCAGATTGGCCAACATATTTGGCGGATTATGGAAAAGAAGAGAGCAAATATTCTAGAGTTAAAGCGTCTCATGGAATTATTTTGCTAGAGAAGTACATTTTTTTGCTGATTTTAATATTTTTTGCAGCATGCGCTGTAATTCACTCATGGCTCATTCTAGCTACAAAATTAAAGTGGCTGAAGTAAGCTAGATTTTATCGTGATTTTAATAATAAATAAAATATATCCGTAGCCTTGTCTAAAATTTCAGACTTATTGAATTCGAACGCAAATCATCGAGTTTTTTCGGCAAAGGTCGCGAAAAAGATCGAAAAAAATTATTGGATACTATTGTTCGTCAACTACGAGCTCTTGCTAATCAATAGCTTTGAGCTTCGAGATCTTGCTAATCAATTATTCACACACTGCAAAATCCATAACTTTAGTGTTATACCTTTTTCAGTATATCCGAATTCTGCTATTCACGTGGATGTGGTCACGTGGATGGGCAACACATTATTCCCGGTGCCATTGTTTTATACAAGCCAAAAGTAAAGAAATGTAAATCAATTGATCTGCAGTCACCGTCACATTAAGAGTTGTTATCTTTATTGGTCGTTCCTACGTTAATATTAACTTTGTTCTACAGTTCTTGAAATACATAAAGCTGCTGAACATGATGAAAGGAAATATGATCTTCGGTGTCGTATACGTATAATTTTTGGTATCATAAGTCATTAACATTCTAGAACCTCGTTATGAAACTTGTTGTTCTAACGCAGATAAATAGTACAACATTAAATCTTTACTTGGATCCACACACTTTGACTTCGAACATACATTAGTCATTTATATATCTATACAGTCTATAAACCGACATTAAAGTGTAAAATTGAATAAATAACTAATTGAAGGATTCCCTGCACTTCCATTGCAACAGTAATGTCACTGCAATCTGTCTTAGTCGTTCTACTTAAGTGTAGCGCAGGCACGGTAGTAATTTATGAAAATAACGTGAGGATAAAGAAATGTTACGGCTTAAAGATTGTGTGACCTGCATTCTTAAGACTATGTGGTTTCTGTTGTGGAGCAGAGTCATTCTTTTTTCCACATCAGCAAACAGAATTATGCTTACCAGAATTGTTCCTCTTGGTGAACATTTAATCCAGAGTACTTTCCAGGGATTCGAGTATCAGGCATGGAGTTCAGTACAATTGCATTACCCAAAATGTCAATGACTGGAGGAAAGAACTTTCTTATTTCATAAGCAAACTGAACCCGTATTTGGTTTCAGAAATTGCTCTAAGAATGAGAAGATTTTATATGCTTATAAAATTAAGCTATGATAAAATAATAGTGATGACTGAACCGACGCAACTTACATTTTGGTGAGAGCACTGGGAAACGGACACCATATTTCACATGACATGGGAAACCATTAGAAAACAAACTGAATCTCGTGACAATTTTTATTTATTATACAAAAGCAGGGAGAACAAAATATGCAGTAAGGTAAAATTTCCTATAATGTTAATAGTCCATGCTTGAAGTTACTTAATTTATTACCGTTCCATCAGACAGTATTATATTCTGATCATTTTACAAATTGAAAAACAAAACTCATGTGCTAATTAGTCTGTTATTCGTTCTCGTTCCTTAGAAGGAATGAAAGAATCATATTAAACTAAGTTTCTCAATGTTCAAGCTTGAAGCTTTCAAATAATAAAATATACAAAAAATAAAAATTAGATCAGAAAAAAA
>UYYF01005132.1:0-11987 GCA_900618365.1 Thelazia callipaeda
ACCTAGAAACTATATAAGCGGAAGAAAATTTGAACAAGATTATTCAAAATTGCATTTGCAGTATGCACACGAATTTTGTGCTATTTTTTGACATTACATCCGATCATTTAAACTGTCTCATTAACATTGCTGAAATCAAGTGTAAAATAAAAGAATTGCTTCGCACTTTTTCATTAAATTAGGTGCTAAAAAATTCAAAGTTAGAGAAAAAGTTGCACAATGCGATAAAATTTATGAATATATTTTGTCAACTATTATAATCCGCATCATTTTTTTTCTTAATATTACTGCAACCTTTTTTCTATGTTTGGAATCGCGAATATCACGTTAAATTAGTTCGTAATTTGTTGCTTTTAGGAGCTCTTCAAGATTTCTTCCGTGTTTATTTTGCAAGCACATACTCATTATCGATAACATGCTGTGCGCTGTATCAGAAAAATATTTTATATAATGTGGTAAGATTTTTGTCTAGTTTATTTTTATGACATGATCATAATATATCCTTATATATCACACGTATTTTAGGCTGCTAAAAATTACGAAACAACATCGAAACAAGTTGCTATTCCTTATCTTTACTCATACAGAGTACCTCATTTGATATTTGGTAATTTTGATTACTGGTATTCGCAAAGGAAAAAACAGTTTGAACTTCATGACTTTCATATTTTGGGTTTTTCTGTGTTGCCATGGTATAAGGATATACCAGGTACAGACAAAAAATTTTTTGCGCCAAAGTATGAACGAGTCTCTTTAACAAATAGTATTTTTGTTTAGATGATCACAAATTTTGAACAAAAAATTTTACATATATTCATTTTGATGCTGTGTTCGCTATATTAGGAGACTTGAACTTTCAAAGCAGTGTATTTAATTATCACATAAGTTTGACCACGATTTCTGTCTTAATATATTTTTAAATGAATTAATTTTAGAAAATAAGTTTTTGCTATAAAAAATTTTGAAATAATTTCGGAAATTTTGTCGTTTAATTTGAAATTTTTTTGCAATCATAAATTTCTAATAGCTGTGATTATATGAAAATAGGGTTGCGCGAGGAATAAATAATTGCTTATTCTAGTTTTATTCGGACAATATTATATGATTTATCCTTTCTAGAAATTATTCCACTTCATTATTATATCATTGTTCTAAATAGCATGTGTTACTTTTAATTTGTTATTTTTATTGTATCTGGCTGAATCAATCTCTGTAAGCTAATTAATATTTTGCCACCACTGGATACGAGAGAAATCATTATTTCCATGTTGTTTTTTGTACTTTATTTGCTATCGTTCCTATTCATAGACATGAATATATATCTATCAATTAAATTATATTTCTTAACGTTTGCGAAAAGTTTTATTCAAAAAAATACAAATATTTGTATGGTGCATTACATTTATCGGTATAACATTTTTATAACATGTCTTCGGTTTTTTCAAACAGTATAACCAGTATAATGATTGATTTTACTTATTTTATGTGATTGATTTTACCCCCCCCAATACACTTTATAAATATAAAGTAGTGTGGTTTCTAAAAATTTTTGTTTCATTTTGTCAAAACTGTAATGAAATGGAAGTAAGGATACGCAACTATACATTTATATGAACAGAATTATCATTGATACCAATGAAAAATACGATTGTCTCAAGCACATGACGGGTTGATATCTAACTTCGGTAGTATTACAGTTTATAACCTTGAACTTACTCTATTTGGATATCATTTTCACTTTCCAGTCATGTTGACTATCAGTAAAACTAATTTGAATCCACTTATTGCTGCTTCTACTGCATGCTTCGACATGCAAACTGATTAATCTTTTCGATTGTTGCATATTCTGTTGTCTCAAATTTGTAATTTCAGATTGCAGAAGTAATGCAAAGGATTGATGTTTTGTGGTTGAAATGATCCTCAAATTCCTGGAATGGAACCTGTTTCAAAAACTTTTTATTGATTAAGGTTAAAGTTTGCGCAAGTTAATGATTGAATGATTACAATTTTTCTATAAATAACTAGCACGTAGTAATTTTAAAAGTATCAAGCATTCATTCTAATGCAAACAATGCGATGCAGTAGAATGATCTTTTATGTAATTAAAATCTAACTTGATTGTATGATTATGTAAGTCTAAGTTGAACAAAATTTACTTATTTGATAAGCGCATTATTTATTCGCCAAATTATTTTTTCACTTACATTTATATATTTGTTTTTTTGGAGGGAAAAAAATTTAAAAAGTTAATTAGCAAGTATGTATGGGCAACATAAATAAAATAACAATAACAATGACAGTGTATTGTTGCATGTAAAAAGTAGTGGGAATGATTGTTGATATATTATTATTAATCATTTATAAACAGCCAACATATTCACTTCTCTCTCATACAATGTTTGTGTCATATCGCGTTAATTTCTTTACTTTCCATTTTATGTTTTGATTTATCTGTAGAGAAATTATATAATCTTCTTATTTATTATTACAATTTATGTATTATCCTTTGATAAAATTATCTTTTCATATTTTAAAAAAATTAGAAATGTTAATTTAATAAATAATAAATTTTTCCCACTTATTCAGTAATAGATTAGTATTAGTTTAGCGTACAATGACTATCTGCTTCTTATTGTACTGCGATTTTAGGAAATTTATCGAAGTAGTAATAATAAATTTCAAAAATTTACAGCAAAAATGATAATAGTGCTGCTATGTAGTGAAAGTATATTATTGATATGTTTGTATTTTTCTTCCTCTTGCAATGGGGTCATATTTTAATTCAGGATAAGATAAGCTAAAACCCATTGAATTCAAACAAATGTTCAATAAATATACGGAAGAATTATACCTTTTAGCACAAGTAATTTAATGTTTTTCGTTTTTCATCACTTATAAAAATTATTACTGAAAGGTATTGAAATTCATTAAATTACACGATGTCTGAGCAAGTGCTGATCGAATTGAATTTTGGATCAAAGTTTGCAATATAAAGATGTGTTGTAGTCGAATTTAAGGAAATCACACTGAGATTTCAAGAAGAGATTTTATGGTCTGGTGATATTGTGGAAAGAAAAATCTTACACTACTGTATTTGCTCTTTTTTATCTGAATCTACGAGATAATAGATGGAACACGAACACGTTTTTCACTTAATCTAATCAAATTAAGAAAATGCGTTAACAAATTTCTCCTAGCATCATTGCTATATGCATATTGTATTTCGTTTTTTTTTCTTCGCATTATCTGATTGAATCTTTTAATTTGTGATCAAAATTTCCACTTATTTTTTAGATGGAAAAGGAAGGAGTAAATGATTCATTTGCTCTTCTTTCCAACTGTAGAGAGTAGAAAGAGTACTTGCAGAACTCTTCTGATCAAATACTGAAAACTTTGACTAAACTTAGTAGATAAAAATTTGCATAGATTAAAATATTTCTGTACACCCTTTTCATAAATAGTTGAAAATTGTAAGCTGATTTTGATCATGTGATCGATTTGTTTTTGTATTTTTCTATAATAGCAAAAAGTTTTGAATAACTTTTAAAGTAAGATTTAAAGAAATAGAATACAACGACAAAAAACAGTAATCAGTGATGTTAATTCAGAAATAACAAAATAAAGATAAATTCAATCAATACTAAGCCTCATTAAAGAAAGTTTTAGTCAGCGCGAGCACAATTTTTCCTGGCGAAGATTGCATGCGTTTGCGTGTGTGTATAAAGTGCGTGTATATTATTATATCACGTCCGAATTTACAAATAACAGTATTTAGATGAAATTTTTGTGGATTATTTTTGTCATGAATATAATATTTTTTAAACTTTTTAACTCAAAAATTCATTTCTTGTCAGTCATTGATTTATACTTTATTTTTCCAAAGCATTTATTGATTTACCTGCTAAAAATTTTTAGCAGATTCATTTAAAATTCGTTTTTATTGTGTAAAAATAAGAAAATTTTTGCAATTTAACTAAATTTGTAATCAAATTTGAGATTAAATTATACGTCAGATTATTTATTTGAGTCAGTGAATTTAACTTGATTTTTAGTATCGAATTCTAAAATATTTCTTTTGCAAAATAGTTATGAAGAAAATTAATTGAGCAATTTATGGGAATTGAATGTTTATGCCTTTATTGCATAATGCAAAATAATTTTAGTATTTCATTTCAATCCATAATATTAGTTTGCGAATAATTATGATTCTTGTATGCATGCTATTATACTGATTTGCTTTCATAAGATTATGCAAATTTTCGCCTTTCATTCTTTTCAAATTTTTCTTTTTTCTTGCACCAGATTTATTTGCAATATACAGAATTCACTCAAATTTCATTATTAATTTTTAGTTTTCGATTAAGTTTTGTAACTGCAAAACGTGAAATAATCTGAAATATTTTATACATTTCAATTATGAGTTTGCTTTGCTGATATTTGTGTAATTTTACTGGAATTATTTTCAAGTCAGAAAAAATTTATACATTCGATAAAAAATGATTGCATTATCTTTCGCTACTAAGTAAACATTTGAATTTTATTTCCATTACATGCAAAATGTAAAGTTTTCATCAAGAAATTTTAGACTTATTGAAATTGTAATTTATTATACTTTGCAGTACTACTTACGTACGAGTAAAGTCAAGTTATTGATCGTTAAAATTGGTGACAAAGCTAATGAATAATTTGTTTCTTATAGAAGTTTAATCATTTCATTTTTTCTTGCACTCACTTTCATCGCTAAATTCGATGCTATCTTTGCTGTTGCATTTTTTGCTCTATTGCTATTTTTTATTAAACTTTTTCTATTTCAATCATTTTTTAGGCATGTTTTATTGACCACAGTAGTTTCCTAGCAGGTTTTTTTTAAAGAAAAGCCATGAACTCAAATTGGAACTCAAATACCTTAAATGGATACTATAGTTATTAGCACAAGCATAAAAATTTTATTGTTTTGATATTTGTTCTATCGCATTCTTAGATTTCAGTGCGTGGACATGAACATTTTCACTTTAAAAATATGTATAAAGTATAAATGAGACTACAGATCTTATCTTCTCGAATGTTTTTTAGCATTTGATTGACAATGAACAGTGATATTAATATTTGTTGTCATTTAATAAGTAACTGAAGTGAAAGAAATTAATAAAATTTAGGGTATTTAGTAATAAATAATGCTTGTTATCAATTCTGAAAAGTTCAGAGATCTAAGCGAAAAACGAAAATAAAATTAGTTATACAGATTAATTACGGTTGTTTGTGTTTAGCACTATTATTATCATTTCTAATTAGTACTATTATGTGACATTATTACTCTACTTAATTACACATAACCACAATAAAATAGTTTTCGTTCAATTAACTAAAAATTAATATTATCTATGATAAATACAAGAAAGTATAGATGAAAATACTCTACTTTTAATTAATTTATTTGAAAAATAAGTGTTATTGTTATTATTTTTGTTTAGCAGTGTCAATATTATTTCCATTTCCAGATTTATAGTAGTAGTAAGATCAAATGAAATAAAATTTAAATTTCTTTTTTCTAATAAAAATTTCTAATTTGATGAAAATTACACTCTCAATGCCATTACATATCCAATTATTGAGAACATTTTAATCATTAATTAAAAATAACAAGTCTTTTTTAAATTTTTCCAACAAGACTTTTTATTGTGATGAATGGGAATTACTTAAATAATTATATATATTAAAAAGTTGAAAATATTGTAATCATTTCAAATAAATCAATTTTTTCGTCATTAATTTTATTACAGAAGTAAAAGATATTTTGTTGACTTATTATTTGCCATTGTTGAAGAGCAAACATTCATTTTATAGAATAACAACATTTAGAAGATTGAATTTAATCTTCTAAATGTTGTTATTCTATAAAATAAAATTGGTATCATAACAGTAATATAAAATATTTTAACATAAAATGAAAGGTGCAATATAATACAAAAATAATTAAGCTTCAAAAATATTTTTTAAATAGCTAGCAGATTTAATTTTAATCACTGAAGAGTTTAGTTTCAAAAGATAAGTCCTTTTTTTTCATATTGAAACTAAGTTTTTTTATAAATTATGCAAATTTTTTTTCTAGAAAGCATGATTTTTGTCGCGAGTAAGCCTTTACAATTATATTTCACATGGCCATTTTCCACGCATTTAGAACCTTGGCTTATGTTTCCATCTTCTGGCTATTTCGTTTTGTTAAAATTAAACTACAAGGAAAGCTATTTCTTTGCTATCAGTTTATCTCTATCTTCAATAATTTTATGTTATGATTTGGTGCTTTTGTCTTTGCTTTTCTTCTATTAAGCATTAAAGTTTAATTATGCACTTGAGTACTTTTTATTTTGTCTAATATGAATGAAATATTTAATTTGTTTCATTAAATGCTCAACTTATTGCTAGTAATCACTTCGAGCTATTTTGGATTGCTAATAATTTTTTCTGCGAGAGTATATAATTCATATATGCAAAATTTTTATCAGCTCACTGATAATTCTTATATTAGAAGATTCGGAATATTCAAGAATGACAAAGTTTTTTGGCAGAAAAAGTATGATATTTGCATATTATTAAGAGTTGAGAAGTTTTATAAGGGCAATTATTTATTTGGAACTTATTATCACTTTCCTTACATAAATGCATTAATGACTGACTTGTTTTATTGAGTATTGTTAACTTCCTCGATATCGCTGGTGAGTTTAGTGTAGCATTTCCATTAATTACTCACTCTAAAGAAGTCAAGTCACACATGTTTAAACTGTGTATTTCATCTTTCAAAAAGCACGTCAATCATTTTTTGAATTGTTTCGTATTTACTTACTCACTCACTTACTGACTTACCTACTAATTACTCACAAATATACCTGATCACTTTCAAAAATTTAAGGCAGAAAAAATTTTGTTGACAATACATATTGACTTGATACTTATCCTTACTAGAATACTGCTTTAAATTTCAGGAAAAGGTGGTATAGATTGCTAAATTATCTATGAAATAGTATATGTTTTTAAAAAATGGCTCTTAGAATAAATTTTATGAATTAGTGTAAACTTCTGAGACTTTTATCGATTTCACCAGTTGTTGCGTCGAAATTCCAAAATATGATAAGCAGAGTTTTTGCATTGGTTTTCAAAGAGAGCAATTATGCTATGAGATAATCTTAATTTTGCCCAAAATAATTAATAATTTGTGAATAGAATTTTTTTTCTAAAAATGGAGTGTAAGTTTTTTGTAATTGTATCGTTTGACAATGTGAAAAAAAGACTGCAAGCCCTAAGGGAAGTTAAGTGATTGATCAAAATAAAAACTGAAAAAAATTTAGCATATGCATGGTGGAGAAGACTAATCTGAAGCAATAAGCAAGTCATAGTCTGAAAAATTGTTTTAAAAAAATAAGTTGTACTTAAGAGACTGGTTGAGTTCATGATCTGGAACTAAGTTTGATCTAAATTCACCTTGTAAATCTTGATTTAAATTGAAGCTAAAGCTATTTTGCACAATTTATGATGTGAGTAGAAGAAATTTATTATTCATTTCTATTTTTTGCATTTATTATTTTTGCCATAAGTTTTGATTATAATAAGTTGTTCATTATTTGTTAAGTTATAACTGATGAGACTTTGTTTGAATTTAATTCAAAAGGTTTTGAAGATTATTTTTGCAGCTTTTTATATTAAAAGCATTTATATATTAGCACCTGATATCCTTCATCATGATAATAAATTATTATTCAGAAGAGATTTTTCGTTTACTCAAAAAATTGCATTTTTTTCAAAAGTTCATTAAATGTTTACATTTCACTAAGCAACAAAACTAATTCCAACGAAGAATTTTAGCAAAGCAAATTATTCTTGCATTTTATACTTTTCATTCTATTTCTCTCTCATTCCTTTAAATTTTGCTAGCTAATTTATTAGTTCTTGTAAAGAATTTTGCAATAATAATTTTCTCTAAAATATTGCATTGAGCTTTATTGATTGCATTTTCTCACTATAATGATCATTGGTATCGTTATTATGATTATTATTATCGAATTTATTAGTACTATTGTTATTATTATGATTATCATTGTTGAATTTAATATTACTATCATCATTATTAATTATTCTAAAATGAAAATTTTAATGCTACGTAGTATAAAATTAATCATTTTAGTGAATGAATTAATTTGCTTCCAATAAACATTTTAACTCCATCAAAATAATACAATGTTCATGCAAATTCACTTTCTGCATATTGCTTATCAAGTTTTTGATTAACTGAAGTGATAATAATAAATCCATCCATATTACTTTATTTATTTATAGAAATTATTATCGAATCTATTATTACTATTATAGTCATTATTATATATCATTTATTTTATTATTTATCAGTTATTCGAATAGTTTGAAGATAGTTTAATATTACAATTATCATTATTGTAATAATAAAAAAGATTTATCAATATTGCTATCATTAGTATTATTAAAAGTGACTTGACAAAAAAGCAAAAATGAAGTTTATCTGAAATAAAACGTATATTTACGGATTAAAATGTTAAGTTATAATGTATTTCTTATTTGATCAAAAGTTACCATTTGCAGTTCTTTGCTTAAAATTAATCATTTCTACTCTGATATTATTAAATATTGCTTTTGATAAATAAAATAAGTGAAAAGAGATGTATTAACGACTAAAAGTAAAATGTTATCTAATATGTCATGTAAATCATTTGTGTGCTGCAATTTGTGTAAAAATTAATATTAAAGTAAAATCTGATAAATATAGATCTTTGACTTAGATATACATTAAAACGAATATTAAGTAAGCTGACGTAAAGATTGACGTTATTTCTTACGTCTACTAATAAAAAATACTATTCTAAATAATTACAGCGTTGAACATCATTTTCTTCTTTTCATCTCTGATTTATTAATATAGTTATTCTATTTTCCTCTGTATCAAAAGTAAAAAGATGAGTACTTGATCAAGAAAATTTCTGATTTTTTTGATTGTTAATTTTTGTTGAAATTGAAATTAATTAAAAAAGAAGAAATGAGGTTAGAATAGAAGCTAATTTATTCACTTTAGAATTATTTATTCATTACATAGGTGATAGTAATTCTTATGACAAGTTTCATGACCAAATATCATATATCGATATTTTACAATGAAAAGTTTGCAAGCATTTTGAATTTTCAACTCTAAATTCAAGCTGAATAAATTAGCCAAGTTAAGCCAAATGAAAGTCATTTTTCAAGGCTAGTCTTTTCTTTTTCCAGGGTCAATTACTTTATTTTTCGAATTATTTTTCAGCATCTTTTGTTCAGAAAAAAAGCTTTTCTTCACTTCAAGTTGTTGAATACTTTTGAATGATTTCAAGTATTAGTAATTGTTTGTTTTCAAAAGTTTTTCGAAGTAAAAAATTCATTTTCGATATAAATGAGAAAATTAAATCAAATATGATAAGTATCATACACGCAAATTTAGCATTTTTGAATTAATTTCAAGAACTGTTCAGCAATATATCCATTAAAAATGAGAAATTTAAAAACTAATTAGTACTTGCATGTTATTAGAAAAACTTATTCATTTTTTTGCTGCATACATAGATGACTGTATGCGTACTTTTAAGTATAAAAAATAGTTTTATATTTTAATTTGCATATTCACTTTTACAGCATGTTAAATGTAAGCAAATATGACTAGTAAAAACTTGTAAACTAACTTAATTTTTTCTAGTATGCATTTTTTTAATCACAAATTATATTACTTTTTTTTGGAAGAATAAAATTTTTGTCATAACTTTAAAATTTTCAAACATATTTTGCAATGAAAGATGGAGAGAAATATTAAACTGATGAATGAATATTTTTGCAGTTGTTTATTGCAATGTTTCTTGTTACCTTCAAATGTTATTTAAGTAAGTAAGAATAGTTTTTATTTTTTAAAGCTGAAATTGCATTATTAATTTTTAAAAATCTGCAACAAATGTTTAGGTTAAAAAGTAAGCTTTTTTAAGCTTTTTAGTGATTAATGGCAAATAGTTGATTTCTTGAGATTATGCAAGTATAATAAGTAAGTCTTAGCGTAGAGACAACGAATGTCTTGTAATTGAAAATATTCACATCTCATTTCATCGTTATTACTGTCTCTAATATTGAAGTTTTATATTTGCAATTTGAGCTTTAATTTAAAATATATTACATCTTCTGGAATGTGTCAATTTTTTGTCAAGCACGAAAAATTGTAAATATTTCAAAATTCATTTTAATTTTTTGTTTTTGCTAAAGTTTTGGATTATTCGAGTTGTCGGTAGTGTTTTTTTTTCAGTTTTATTTGAAATTAATTGTATAAAAATTATAATTGAAAGTGACATATAGAGAGGCTTAGATCATTTTTTATTATGATATGATGTGATATGATAGATTGTGTTTATTAAAAATACTTATTTTAGTATCATTCAATAATTATTATAAAATGGTATTTCAAGATTGATCTCATGTTGAACTTGTAATTACATCTTTTGAGGTCACGTGTATTGATTGACCTTTATATTCGCTGTTTCTGTTTGTTTATTTTTCTAGCTTAACTTCATTTAAATTGTCTAATTTGATGTTTATTGATAATATGACAACAACAAAAATTGAACTCGTTTATTACTACTGACAATCTTGTTCTTACTCAATTTTCGTATCATGTACAATCATGTTTTTTTAATTTCTTTCAAATGCAATTATTATTCTCCTTTATTTTCCACTAAATTATTGTACCACTCTGCAAAAATTATCCGTGTATTTCTCACGTTTTTTATGACGTATTGCGTATAATTTTACATTATCAAAGTAAGCTTTGCTTTGCTGATTTCAAATTGCTTAATGTGGTTTCTTTCACAGATAAATTATGGATGAATTTTTAAACTGATTCGGATTGATCTGATTTCTTTTGCTTTTTCCGACAAGAAATAAATCGTGTTTAGTTTAATAATCTAAGAATTTTTTGGTCTATTTGGTTAATCATTTAATTATTGAACAGTTCGGATTTATTTTTTACTTAGATTTGATTCGATATGTTAATAAATGATGTGTTGAGTGGATGAATACACATTGTTAGCTAAAATTAGGTATAATTAAAATGATGCCAATTTGAGTGCATTCTGAAGTAGACGAAAACAACTTTTAATTCAGAAATAATTTTTCTGTTCCTTTTTTTCGATTTCTTATATAAATATTTCAGTTTATAATTTTATATTTTCTGAACTAAACAAAGATTATTATTATTATTTTGCATTGATTGTTAAGTCTTAGATACGTGATTGTTAAAATTATATCTTTCTGATCATTTGGTACTTATCTAAAAATTCTAGTCATATCTTTCGTAAAATACAATTTACTTTGTAATGACGTAAATAAAGACGAAGAAAAACTATGCAGTGTATAATATGTGTGAAGTATTTTTCTTCTAATGCATTTATTTCTTTATTTTCCAGTTCTTGAAGGGAAGTCAGTGTAAGATGAATTAATTGATATTTTATTTTATGATATCGGAAATATAGAGAAATACATGATATTATAAATGTATGAAGAAAAGAATTTATTTACTATATCAAATCACAAAATATTAATGAAGGAAAAATGATAAGTATGAAATAGCTTGAAACTATGATTGGAATTTTTGATATTAATTTTGATAAAGAAGAGAAGAAGCAGGTGATTTAATTTGACAATAGTAACATTTTAACCATATTTTTGTTAATTTTTTGAAGTACAAGAGGACGAATTGTACAGTTTGGTAATAGATTATTGTAGAGTTATTGTAGTTATAATGATAGCTCTTGTGATCTACTCAGAACACACACATATTGCATTTACTTATGTAGTTTATGATGTATTCATCTACTATTGTACCAAGTCATAATAAATGACTGAATTAATATGAATGAAAATATTTATTCACTTAATTGCTCATTTAATTATTTATTTAT
>UYYF01005136.1:0-10821 GCA_900618365.1 Thelazia callipaeda
CTATTCATCCTTGAACAAAACGAAAGGAATTATATGAATGAAGAGAACATTTTTAATAATCGATAAATTCCGGGAGCATTCGCAGTACTACTTTTCTTTCAAAAATTTAATGTAACCAAAGTTCATGAAACATTGTAACGATATAAGATGAAATGACAAACTGTAAGCAACGCTTGGCATCAAGTGCAAAGCTACTATTCGTTTTTCCTCAGTTTCGTCATCCTCACCATCATCATTATGTTCGTCTTCGTCATCCATTTTCTCCATGTTTCTCTCCTTATCTTCTGTGGTTCTGTCATTCTGTCGACTGCTATCAGTGTTACTATCTGTTACGGTACCTATCCAAATCATCCAGTAATCAAACGACAATTTTCAATTTTTTTTGCTGTCATAAGTAAAATTTTAGAATTTTGTTTTTTGGGTTTAAAACTTTCTTGTCCAAAAATCTAGAACTCTGAAACTAGAAACATAATTCTGCAAATGGAAATATACATAAGGCAGCCATTGTTCCAATATTAGATCAAATTTTTCATTCAAAAACTTGTAGAAGCAAAAAAAAAACTGGTATATTATTTTAGATTTATGACATTCTTATCCAACTAAAACATACAGTAAAAAACTAACAAAATTTGTCGAGTACAGCAAGAAGATTGATATCCTGTGTTTTACTCACAATTATGATTGATGGTTCCAGTTGCAAAAGCACTGAAATAAATCAAACTTATTATAATGAGTGAAATTACTTTAAATTGACCTAAACACTAATCAATTTCATTTGAATTAGTTAAGTGGTGCAGTTCGGCGGGCAATTAAAATTACCGAGCAAAAAACGATTACACTCTAGGCAGTTCCATCAAGATTTTGGAAGAATGTCTATCTAGCTAAAATGTGTTTTGCACATTATTTGAATCTAGTTTCTTTGATCAGTACGATAGAAATATGCATATCATTTATAACAGTACTGCTGAAAAGCGTACAGGAATGGGCCATCCGGAAGTCATCTTCATCCTCCATTAGATCGGTTAATAAGGAAATTGTAGTTGTTTGCTGATCATAACACGCAGCGCCCAGTTTATTTCGATAGTAATGCACGGATAAAATTTTGGTTGACATTTAAGACAAGTCTAATTCGAACTTAAAACACATTAAAACAAATTTTTCTGGATTTATTTTATTTCCAATAAATAATTGCACTAATTCTAATACCTACAAAAAGTAATTGAATACAATTTTAACGCTGAAAATTCAAAAATATGATTGAATAAAGAGCTGACTGATCAAGTGCATGAATCGAAACATTTTATAATGATGTTTTGGATATATGCGTCAGTATATTTAGCTTTTCAATATGGGATTTTTTTTTCAAATTGCATAAAAACCATATTTTACAAACGATTTACAACGATATTAAATTTCAATTTGAATTGTTCATTGAGTACAGACTATTAAGAAATGATTTTTGCGTTATATTTCATGCTTAAGGCATGAAACTGTATAAAAAATCTCACGGAAAGTAATCATTTAGCGTAAGTTAAATTGTATTATTACGGAAGTACTTTGAGTTAAAAATTAGAATGCCATTCACTTAAATTACCCTCTCTTTTTAGCATTCTCAAATAAGAGCATCTAAAAGTCTTGAATTTTTTTTAATATTTACATTGCAAATAAAGCAATTTTGTATTTGAAAAAAAGTATTTATTTTCAATAAAAGTCATTTTCTATAATTTATAATTTTTATAATATATAATTTAAAATTTTTAGTAAAGCGAAGTGATATTTTGGTAGTAATCCACAATAATCTATATTTCTGTCGAGATATCACATATGTAATATTACATATTAATTACACTTAATCAGGTAGCTGACGCATATTTTAAGCATTTAACCAACTTCACTAGTCTGCTCATATTTTTAGCTAATAAATAATTTAATAATACAAGTGTTGTAATGAAAAATTGTTGTAAAGGAACAATTATTTTTATGATAAAGCAAGCGCTGATTTATGATAACACCTCAGAAGGAAAAATATTGCAGTTCCGTGAAATCTCGAAATATACGTGGAATCTCAAAATATATTCATAAGGAAGATCAAAATGCTACTACTACATGCGCACACGTCCCATACTTGCGCGCACTTCAAACTCATCAGAAAGTTTAAAAATAAGACTACTCAAAGTTTTGACAGGACCGAAATATACTTGTAAGCAAAGACTGACTGATTGAGCAATTCATCTTCCCGTCATTAGCTGCTACCTTTTCTAGAATGTTCTTTCGCAACTCCATTTTCAACGATTGCGAAATACTGAATCAAGTCTCCATTCACTCTTCTAATTACTATTTATAAGAACGTAAATGCACTTCAAAATTTCACGTCTGGAATATTGATTTTGTCTAAAGTATTTTTATGTTCAAGTAAATAAGTACGGAAGTAAATAAATTTTGCTCACGCCTGTTAGTAGTAATCAGTAGTAATGGTACTATAAGTAACGTAAGTATGGTGGCAGTTGCTTACGGAGCATTTATTTCTCTCAAGTGATGTTCATTTATTTACGTTTGCCATATTCCTATAAGTAAGCTGATTACTTAATTTTTTATAGATAAGTATTAAAAAAATGCGAAGAGGAAATTGATGGCGTATTTTTGTAGCACTCATTTATTTCATAAATATAAATGACTTTTATATTTACGGACTTTACGTATAAGCAAACGTTGCTCAAAAACCAGTACTTTTTGTGTAAACAGCTCCAAAGGTAAGTGCTATCTAATTATCACTCATGTATACGAACAGGATTATTCATGTTTATACATGACGTCGGAGAGTATATTTACGCACGTCTGTAGATAAGTCTGTGAGCATAAATTCTGTATTAACTGCTACACTATTAACTGATTAGCAAAATTTTTGTATAAAATTTCGTTGAATTGCCACAAACGTATCACTGGATTTGCTTGTCAAATTTTCAATATTTGTCATAAATTAAAAAAAATTGTTCCATTTCATAGTTTTACTTCAACTTATTCTGTTCTGTTCATTATCACCACATATAATACAGTTACTCCTCAATAAGATTACTCACGTTTATCCATGAGGTTGGAAAGTATATTACGCACGTTTATAGATTGAGTACATGCAGTAATTACTGTAGGAGTTACATACATTACTCTCATTTACCTTCAATTATCATGTTGCAGTGCGAAGGCATACTTTTTATCTGTTTTATAAATCGGTTACTACTTTTATTATACTTTCCACTATTTTGACTGTGTTGTACAATTCTCATTCTGTAATCATGATATTACAATATGAAAGATTGTTTTTTGACTGTCTGTACATATTGTAGATTGCTGGTAGTGATTATTAGCATGTACTTAGTCTACAGCATAATACATAACTATTTAATTAAGTTACTGTGAACAGATAATAATAGTTATAGTAGTAGCATTAAAAAGAATAGTAATAACCTTAATAATTACTGCTCTAAATACTAGTATTATTTATCCTAATGGCAAATCGGACTTCAACTACAGCAAATATTTTTTTAAATTTCTTTGATAAAATTTAAAATGAATCGAGATAAATTTTATATTTTCTAAGAGATATATTTAATTCTTGACTGGTGTGAATTCAGTCATTTGAATTGAAGCAGCACGAAAAGATATAAAGATATGTTGAATGGGAACTGACTTTTTTTAAATTCTGCTTCTTAACTTATTTTGAATTCTATTTCTAGATCATTTTTGGAAAACTTTGTCAATGCGCATAGTATTTTTGCTACAAATTTATTTGCATGTTTATTCAATCATTATTGCATTCAACTGCTTGAAACTCAAATTAAACTGCAGTATGAAAAATTCATCTTGAGCATTTATAATTTTTGCATGCATACAAAAGTGTGATAATAATTTTATTATACAAGGTCTATTTATTCTTCCTGTTGTTATTAGTAATTAAAGAGATGTTGTTATTTACTAATTAAAAGTTAATCAAATTGATTCTAAAAATCACTTCTGAAAAACAATTTAACGGTAATGGCTCATTACGAATAGCTAACGAAGAAATGTGAAGGAATGATTAATTTTAATTGAGTATAAACAGAATTCTAAAATTTTACCATATTTATCATATCTATTTTAGTTCAAAAACAGTGATAACAGCAAAATGGTCGGATGGATAGTCATTATATTTATGATATGGTTTACGATGCACAACTTTTTTTCCTTGATAAGCGTAGGAGTTTACAGGTTTAAGTGACTGACCACGGTAGAAGATAAAATCAATTCTGTCCTGTGGTTCCGGTATCGACCACTGCCAACCGGCACTGCTCATTTTTTCCACAGTTGACCAGGTTATGCCTAATAATTTTCAAGATTATTAAACCTCTAAAAATAGTAATGATTGCTTGAAATCTTATTTGTTAAAACATCAGGACTGCATATTTTTGTACATTTCTGACGATAATTTTCAATTTTCAAAATTATTTTTTCCAGTATTACTAAGAGATCAAAAAGATTCTATTCATCTATATATTTCTGCTAACGAAATATATTTTAATGCTAAAATTCCTGGTAAGCTGAATTACAAAAATCTGCAAGTTTTTGAATCAGAACATGCAAAAAAAACCGGGATGCTTAATCACATCTGGATGTACTTGTCGGTAGCTATCAATCATTAGTGTCTGAAGTATTTTTGTTGCTGGCCATGTAAATTCCCAATCTCCATGAATTGATCTGAATAAAGTACTTCAATTAATCTACTGTTATTTTCTGAACACAATCCAAATTAATAAGATTGTTGAAAAATTTTGCAAGGTTTTTTTTTATTATGCAAATATTTTAATTTGATCTCGTTTATATACTTCTCTGATACCAAATCGTCGTAAGTTTGTATTAGTACTATATTTTGCAGTGAAAATTTTCAAAACGTCCATAAATTTATGAATTATATGTAAGCTTTATGCAAAATACTTCCTTCTAGTCATTCAAAGCACCACTAATTTTTTATTAACTTTGTTCTTAGTTACAAAGAATATTAGTATTTTGATTGTTTCGAGCATTTTTTTAGCTTTTTCGTTTGAATAAAGAGCAAAAAAATTTTTTCAATGTTTATTATTTAGAAAATCATTGATATAACGAAAAAAGTCGAAGAATGGGTAAATAATAATTTGTTTTTGCGCGCATAAATGGACAACAAAAAGTTTAAACTTTGTCTCATTGGTCCAGTCGAGATGAGATGGACTGTTAAAATCTCCACATACAATTACTGGTTGAGCATCTGCATTTTTCACGTCATCATAGAAATGTGTATTGCTAAGCAGCTCTCGTATATTTTCAAAACGACCTAATTTTAATTATGAATTTCGGACACACATTTGATAATAATTTTGGCTAAATTTAAGTCTATCAAACACCTAAAAAATAGAAAAATTAAGAAATTGAAATTGTAGATCATATTTGTACATAGCAATGATTGAGAACTTACAAAATTCATGAAATGAATTAGTTTCATTTGAGAAAATTTTAGAATTTTTTAATAAATAGCTGCTAAAATGAAAAAACCTCCAGCTAACAATTCACCAGCTCGAATTTGACTTTTTTTTGTTACCAATTTATTAAATGCTGCATATGGTCCGTAAGAACTGTAAATGTAAATTAAATGAAAGTTTAAAAATCAGAAATTATTAAGAACAAAGCATGTGAAATAATTAATTTATTGTAGAGTCAATTTGGACTTAAAATAATTTCATAAAAAATATTATGTTTATAGTTTCAAACTAATATAGTTTAAAGCCGGAGATTCATGAGCTCTTACTTGAAAGCTCTTAATTACGCATTACTGACATTTTACAGAGCCTTCAAGCAAATTTTTGATACTAAAAATTTGTGCAGTGGTTTTTATATATTTAATGCCTCATATCGTCATTTTGCTAATTTTCACAGGATCTCTAAAGCAGGATTTGATGCTTCTAGTTAAATTTCTTCCACAATTACTTGACACGACATCAGTATAATTACGTTACAACAAGGATGTGGATGAATTTTTCTCTAAGTAAATCCAAAAATTTGGAATAAAATATTTTCACTTAAAATATACCGGTAATCCAAGTGAAGGTTCCATATGCTAACGTTTCGCTGCAATTTCGGAATGTAAATTCGAGTGCCTAAACCGTGACTTAGTTGGTGAATCGGTTCTTTACTCAACTTCAAATAAATGCGATTATTGTTAATTTCATAGACAAGAGTAATCGCTTAGTGATTAGAATTGACTTAATAATTAACGTTATGTTTTATATAAGCGAAGTGTTTTTTTAATATTTCGGATATCACTTTGATTTAATTATTGTTAGATGATTTTTTATGAGATTTAAATGGATCTTACTTGATGCCTAGTAAGGATCGCAGTATCAGGATAAGATTCATCTTTCTTCAGTGCTCCTGACCACTGTATTCCAAGACAACTGAGAATTTCGGCCATGAATTGTGAGTTGTATACTTCCTATGAATTTAATTGAACAAAGAAAAATATATCTCATAAAGTCTTTTCCAATTTTTTTCGATATTACTGTTTAGTGCACTATTGTAGTGAATTACTGTATTTTTGCATTATTTGTTAATGAAATGCTTTTCAAATACTAACTTGGTCAAAAAGGTAATTGCCTTCTAGTTCTATCAGTTTGGTTTTTGATCTCAAGTTTATCTATTCTAGAATTAAGTAATTGATAAATGTAATTTGATCTTTATTGGTGTTAAATGAAAGGATTGCATGTTTGAATCATACATGTAATATTTCAGGAACTGACTTGCAAGGCAACTACATCCGGGTTGATTCTTTTGATATGAGAAACGATTTTCATGGTACCGTTTACTACATTGGTGCCAGATACCCAGGTATTGAAAGTCATAACTACAAAATTGGCGTTTCCTCTCTCATTCAAACAGCATACTGTTATATATAGTATTATCATGCTTAAGATCTTTAGCATCATGTCCTACAACTTATTACGTATTAGAACCAAGATATTTTCTGTTAATCGCTAAATGAAATAATAAAAGGTCAAAATTTGTTGATATTTGAAATAAGTAAAATAATGAGGTGCAAGAAGCTATCAGAATCTATTGGAAAAAAGCTCTATTGACGTAAAATACTATCAAAAAGTGCTCATGAAATGTTAGTAAATATTTTGAATTAGTAGAGATAATTGCAAATAACGTTAAAAAAATTAAATCAAAGCATAAGTTCATATGAAGTGAACAAAAAAGTAACTTTGAAAATAAAATTTATTGAGGTTGCTAGCAGATACGTAACTTTTGATCTTGCAAACAAATATGAGTTGAATTAATATATTTATTTCATTTCGTTCTACTCTTTAGGAACATATATTTGTTCAAATGTCAAAAGTTTTTGGGCATAACTTTTGTCATTTTTGAATATTAAAACAGTGATTATTATAATGGCTCGATTACACTATGATTCTCAACCATTATGATAGGGTTCAGAATCTTCGTTATTAACGTCATAAAAAAGTGATACGTATTGTTACTTTTAGAATGTCGAAACTGAAGAGTAATCTGAAAAAAATTCTGTCACGATTGTGACAAATTTTGAGAATTACAGTGTAAAATTCTTGCATCATTTATTTATATTACGAATTAGTATAATTAAAATATGGAATGATGAAAGTTATTATTGCGGACGGAATATATATATTCAGAATGTAAACTTGTAGAAAGTTTAAAGTAAAAGTGAGAGTAAAATATCATAAAAAAACAAGACGTATTGAATAATAAAAACCATATGGAAGTAAAAAATGATCTGAAATATAAAATATATGTAAATATGTGAGATAAATTTATTTCTTTCAGAATAAAATTTAAAAAAGTAGTTAGGATTTGGCGTAAAAATAGGCCTTCTTGCATACATCTGAATAATGTCGTAATTCGTTCCTTCTAATCATTTTTTCATGGCATTCTGATAGAGTTTGACTATCTGCTCTGGAATTCAAGGCAGAATAATAGATCAACTCACTGCTAAACTAAATTTATATAGCTATCGCTTTAATGCCAATAGTAAGTGTAATTTTACATATCCTCAAAGTTAAATCACTTTCAAATTGAATTAATCAGACTTAATTCCTTTAACTAATGGTTAGTTTATTGCAATCAGCTTATGAGAATAAGATATTAAATCTATATAACAAGCAATTAGATTTCAGTCCATATGACAAAAAATTAATTCGAAGTTGAATGGTTTCATACAGAACAAAGAATGATTAATAATTTGGCTTCACAAATCATACAAAGATCAAAATGTTGCAAGGCATCATGAATGAATCAATTATAGATTGAAAAGAATTACAAATTTTGAAAAAAATGAAACTTGCAAGCATGTGATACAAAAGTAATAAGTAATATGTTGTACTTTTTCGTCTCAAATAAGCTTTTTAGTAAAAATTATCAATAGTTTGATTGTTATCAGTTGTGATTGAAACTACTACTTGAAATCTAAAGTCTATAATTCAGTAATCAATTTACTTACAAAAACTTTATTGTGAATTTAATGCACAAACGAATAAATCATTGTTTAAAAAAATATGAGTAAATATGATTTTTAGTGATTTTGTATTTTGATCTATTTTAAAAAATTTGAATTGAATTTTCCTCTTTAAATAAAGTATTTGTTTTTACCATTTTGTGCAAATATTAAAGTATTTGGAATTAAAAAGCATTAAAAATTATCAATTTCATTCAAAATTTTTACAAATGTTTAAATTTTTGTTTAAAAAATTAAAAAAGCCAGTAAGTAGTGTAGTGCTATTTAAAAGCTAGCAAGCAGTGTACGGCTATTTAAATTAAAATTTCAAGTTATGAATTATAAAAGTTGAAAGTTAATTTTGAGGTCACAAGTGATTTTAAAAAGTTTTCAGGAATTTACTGATGCATAATTGCGCAGAAATAATTTTCAATAAATGTGTAATTACTAACTTATATAGAAGAATATAAATAAATGTTTAGCTTAGATATGCTTTATATTAAGTTTATTTAATGATTCGAAGTTAATTTTACTTTGACGAGCAGAAGTTTTGACTGAAAACAACAAGATGAGACAAAATCTATCGAACTCTTGAACTTTGTTACTTGAAAATAGAATATGATCTCATTTTAATAGTTAATGCAGCTGAAATATCAAATATTTATTTTCATTAATTATTTTTTTTTATTTTAATTACTTAAAGTTAAAACGGAAGTAACTGAAATTTAATTTTTTAAAATAATTAATAACTAGTTAATTAATACATATAAAAATATCTACAAAGTAAAAGTTTAAAAACATAGTTGACCAAAATGATTTAAACTCAAATTAATTAATTATTAAATAATTACTTTAATAATTAATATTTTTAGCAAATAGTTGGTTTCATTTTTGAGAGATTGTCTGTCTAAATTATTTTGTGATACTTTGGATGCAAGTCATTATATTATTATTGATAAAGTTAAGATTAATTAATATAATGATTAATTAAATAAGATTTGAAGAAATTAGTAAAAAAAGGAAAAATATAAATTCGTAAAAAAGAGAAGAAAACTTGCAAAACAATAAATAACTTAAAGCACATTTACTTGAAAAAGAAAAAACAATTGCTTAGGCAGTTTATTTCTCTTTTCGCTTTTAACAAAAGTTTAAAGTGTAAAGGTCAAAAGGCTAATTGTATACATATGAGCAGCAGACTGATTAACTTGTAAACAAAACTTGAGCTAACAATTGTGCTTGCCAGATTTACATTAGCTGTACCATAGAGCTATTTGATGAAAACAATAAAATGTGCTGATATTTATGCCATGAATTCAAGCCAGTGGTACTTTTATGCAAATTAACTTATGCAAATTATAAATTACAAAGTAAATTTTATATGAATATTTCAATTTTTGTTAGAAAAATTATGCAAATAATAAATGTTTTGTTTTTAAAAAAGATTTTAGTCAGTATTTATAATTTATGCTTATCTTTTTGTATTTAAGAATTTAAACAAATTTTGATTTAGTGTAAAGTTTTAAAGTTTTGGAAGGTTGTAACAAAAATTAATTTTTGCTCGCTTAATAGCATTAAACGCTTGCAAAGTTTTCTCTTTTTTTGTGTAAAAATTGAAAAATAATAATTGGTTCGAACAGATATCATTTTGCAAGTTTTATCTCTTCAAATAAAGCATTTTTTTAATATTTTGTGCAAATATTGAAATATTTGAAATAAAAAAGCATTAGAAATTCTTAGATTCATTCAAATTTTATACAAATGTTTAAATTTTTGTTAAAAAAATTTATTGAAATTTGAAAGTTAGGAAGTAGTGTAGTGCTATTTAAATTAATTACAACTCGAATTATGAATTATAAAAATTGAAAGTTAATTTTGAAATCAGAAGTGATTTTAAAAACTTTTCAGTAACTTTTGATGAATAATTGCGCCGAAAAAATTTTTAGTGAATTAATAATTACTAAGTGATATAGAAGAAGATGACATGAATATTCAGGTTAGATATGCTTCATATTAAGTCTATTTAATATTATGTAAGAATAATATAGTATAAGATTAAGCATTATTATTACTTATCAATTATTGGTATAGATATTTATTAATTCTAAAAATTAGAAAGCTTTTTTTGATTTAGTCTTAAAATAATAAATCTCTCGTCGAGAAAGGTCTAATTTAAGCCTAGTTTTTTACTTCTTTGGATAATTTTAATTCATTTAATTGATTACTTTAACAGATTCAAGAATTTTAGATTTGAATGTATTCTTAGAAGAAGTTTTCTGATGTTACATCAGTAACAA
>UYYF01005138.1:1772-13464 GCA_900618365.1 Thelazia callipaeda
TTCAAGTTAGTTACTTTACTTAAAAGATTGCTCAAAACTTAATTTTAGAATGAAAGTTTGTTAGCGTTGAAACTTTTTTGATTTAAAAAAAAAAACTTTTTATTTGTGCATTTTTAGCTAAACAATTTATCAATCTAATAATACATTGTTTAATTGTAGTTTGCTTGCATTGAAATTTTCACGATTTCATATTAGTAATGACCTTTTTTTTTTTAATTGAAAAAGACATTACTTGAAATTTACTTTTTGCAAGTTTTCACTTTTTAATAAGTTAAATATTTCATTAACTTCTAAAATTGTAACACTTTGTTTATGCTTTTTTATTTTGTCTATTAATCAGAAAATTTTGAAAATATTAATGCCAGAAAAATAAGAATAAATAGTTGTAATTTCTAAATCTTTTAAATTGACTTCTTCTTGTAAGTGAATTAATTTATTTAAAAATCTGAACGAACTACTATAAAAATCATTCAATATTTTGTTTACATCAATAGAGTTTAAATGCGATACAAAAGTTCGTAATAATTATATCAACAAAATGTAATTACATATAATAAAACTTTATGATAGACAAATAAAATTTGAACATAGCAAACAAAAATATTCTCACTAAAACTTTTATGGAATCTCGTTGTGTTTCAAATCCATTATGCATTTTCTTCATCATTATACTTCTATAGCTTTTAATTAATACTTTTTGATTACTTTTGTTTGTTTTTTTTTTTTTGGTACAGATCATTCCAAGAAATAACACACAGATAGCATCACTTCATTATCGTTATTTTTACAATATCGTTATTTTTACTTTTTGATTAATTGCTTACTTCAATTAAGTTAACAAAAAATATACTTGCAAGTATATACTAATTGCTGAATCATCTAAAAAATTCCAAGCATGCTTACATTTTTCTCAAAGTGAATTTTACTCAAAATGTTTTATTCATTAGTATTGTGCATTTTTTTTAAAATAAAAGTAAAAATAAGGAACAAAAAATAAGTCAGTTATTTTCACTATAAACAAAAATCATTATACTGGACTGATAAAAAATAACTGTACAATATACCATGCAGCCTGAACCACTTAAGACTACTACAACGCAGAATAATTTCTTCTATTTAAGCATAGATGTATATTTAAAGGTCTCCCATAGCCGCGAATATATTAAATAAGGATGAAGACGATGACAAACCGAACAATGATTCGATTTTTCCCATTATTCCGGAAGAAGAGGTTAATTTTTGACCTTAGTGAAAATCAGAGTTGATTTGTAGAGAAACTTTATTTCAGAAACTTTATTTGCATTATAATTTTTATATTTTATGCATATCTTAATGATTGCTAAAATAATATGTGATGCTACAATCGAGTTTATCTAATCTACTTTGCTTCGTGAATCACATTTTTTATCCTTTTTTTTTAATATTATATTTAATTTCATCTAAATTTGATGTTTTTGTTAGTCTAAACAAGTTATTGCTTTGAAAGGATTTTGTTCATTATATTGATGATCGATTTATGGATAATATTTTTAGTCAATCAATGTAATATACAATGAAACGTCTTTAACGAAACAAATGGGGCTTAATTTGATCACAATTAATGTTTCTGGTTTAAGGTTTCAAACATATGGATCAACATTAGAAAGGTAAGTTAAATCGTGAATTTTCGATTTTACTTACTCTCCATATTCACACACTCAGTCCACAAAGCTTACATAACCTTAGTATTAGAATGTTACCATTATGAAGTTTTAAGAAAAATTAGCAGTAAATAAATTTTTTTTCTTTAAATTATTGTTAAAAAAGTAATCAATAATATTGTTCTATTTTTATAAAAAATGCGCAGTGTATTTAATATATTTTCAAGTCTTAATTTATTTTTTATTTTTATAAAAGTTATAAGATACTCACCAACACTGAATATTAAACCTTTTTGCAAATACTATCATTTTGCTTTTTGTAGTTATTGATTCAAAAAAACTGTCATCAAAAAGTATTTTGCTACAAGGAAGTAGCCTTCTTGTTCAAATTGATTTACTTTATGAAAAGAAATTGTATTATCTCAGATGTGTATTTTTGATCTTACTGTTAATAATTTGGTTAGGCTATCGCAAATTTTCTTGAATTGAATTCGACCAATTTGATCTACTTGCATTTTTGCATCATTTGTCTTATAAAAGATGCTTTATCATAAAGATATCATTCTATTACAGCGGAAAAAAAGACTAAAATTCATCATTTGCTCATTTATTTTGTTTGGAATACTTATTTGTAAAATATTTTCAAAGGTCAAAGAATAACAGCTATAAAATACAACGAATTAATTAATTTTCAATTATTTTTTCTGTTATAACAATTTTTTTTTTAATTTTGTCTGCAGTGTCTTTATTTATTCTTTTGAGAGATCTTTCTCAATGACATGCTTTATTAGTTTAGTACTAAAAAGTAATTATATGTGTTGCCATAATTAGATTACAAATTCAATGCCAAAATCCTTGTGTCATAAATTATCATTGTTTGTATCATGTAAAATTTGATTAAAAAATGTGTACTACATAAATAAAAGCTTTGAATAGTTAGACAATAAAGATATGTCATAATATATGCTAATAATTAAAAAGAACAAGAGAAATATGTTTGATGTAAATAAAACTTTGCAGATATCCTTTGACTTTGCTTGGTAATTCATCAAAACGTGATCGTTTCTGGGATCCAAAAAATGAGGAATATTTCTTCGATAGGCATCGAACAAGGTTTATCACATTTGTTCATCTACAGCGTCTTATCCATAGGATTTGCATATTAATCTTTGTTATGTGTGATATATACTAAAATATGTTGTTATTCTGTTATATGATGGAATCTGTTATATTTCAGAAAAGAACAATTTTAGTTTTTCAGTTTTGAATCAATTCTATACATATATCAAAGTGGTGGTATGGTTAAGAGGCCAGAATCAGTCCCAATCGACATGTTCTTGAAAGAGCTCAAGTTTTTTGAAGTAATATTTTATATTTTATCAAACAAGAAATTTTAATGTAAAATTTATTAAAGATTTTTGCAAAGTATTACACATTACTAAAACTTGCCTTAAGTCTGCTGAATTTTGCTTATAATATCATTGTAAGTACTACTAGTATATTGTATTATATTTGCTTTGTGCAATAAGAAGACTTTTGCGTATTAAAATTCATGATGGATATGTCAAAAATAATCAGTTATCATAATTGTATAAAAAGAAGTATAATGTTTATTACCTATCTGGTTTATGCATGCGAATATGATAGATGTAATCGTTTGCAGATGGGTGAAGAATTACTTGAAAAATTTTGGATCAGTGAAGGTTATGAGAAACCTAAAGAGATCGAAATGCCACAAAATTCATTTCAGCGGCAACTATGGGAATTAATGGAATATCCGGACTCATCCTTATTTGCTCGTATAATCGCTCTGTTATCTATTTTTGTCATTACTATGTATGCTTGTTGATTTTTTTTTCAGCTATTTCATTTTAGCAAAAGTTCAACAAGTAGAAACTTGTTAAACTTTTGCTAAAATGCTAAAATGTAGTTACTTTTATTAAGGTTAATATTTACTCAATTCAAAATATTTTCAGTGATTATCAATGAATGTCCACCTAATATTCGTCAGCTATTTAATTTATCATTATACTGATTTTTTAATTAAATATTGACTTGAAAATTTTGAATTTTTAGCTCAATTATATCATTCTGCTTGGAAACACTGCCATCAATTAAAGCAACTTCAAGTGACGTGCGCGATTGGTCTAATCCATTTTTCCATGTGGAATTGTTTTGTATCATTTGGTTTACTGCTGGTTAGTTCACTAATTTGAGTACTTTTAATGAAAAAAATTAAAATGACAAAAAATTTATACAGAAGGGAATGCATTAGATGTACTTCTGATAATTTTACTCTTGCTTCATTCATTTGTTATTTTGCTAATAAAATGGAATAGAATACAAGTCTTTAAGACTATGTACTCATTGTAATATCCGGTGTTATTTGGTAAATAAAGGTCACTTACAAACTAGAAATTAGCACTTTTCATCTTCCATAAAGTCTAAAAGTTCCAAACCATGATAATCAGTACTTAACTGAGGCTATAAGGAATTATATTATGACAGATATGATTCCTTAAAATATAAATCTTAAAAAAATTGCTGATTGTCTCATTTTTGTCTATTGCGTTTAAATGGAATATGAAAAAAATTTATTCTTATAGAAATAATAGTACTATGGGGGAGTACTGAATACTTGATATTGTCTTCAGAATACATAAATAGAAACTAATCTTCCTGAATTGGTCAAAGTTTAACTACAGTGAACTCCTAAGATTAAATCATGAAGTTAAGAATTTTATTTGTTATTCTCAAAACATATATGGCGGAAAAATTCAATTATTAGCTCTGCTACTAATATTTGTTACTTTATAATTCATATAACTGCTTTTCGGTTAATGATTTTAGAACTTAAAATGAAATTTAATAATAAGTTCAAAAAATACAAACAACAATTGTTGTTGTATTATAATTTTTGTGATTTACAGAATTGTTATTACGATTCATAAGCTGTCCAAATAAATTTAATTTTCTTCGCTCCGTTTTAAATATTATTGACTTTGTGGCAATTGCTCCTTTTTTCGCCAATTTAATCTGGTATCTTAATTTTATTCTTAATTCAGGAATTTCGAGATATATTGTAGTTCACTTTCTGCTTCTTTCTGACTTATTCATCATAAAGTCAACTACATTACTAGAATGTAATTTTGATGTATAAATTTTTCTATATTTATACTAAATCCCAAAGCAAATATTTGATGAAAATTGAAGGATGGATGCATCCAAGTCAACCTCATCTATGTCCTTTGCTGTTTTACGAGTTCTTCGATTAGTACGAGTGTTCAGAATATTCAAGCTCAGTAGGTAAAACTATAATTGCAACTATTAACGTGTATATATTTTCAAACTTTTTACGATTTAGCAAAATTACTCATAAATTTTTAAAAATTTTGCATCATTGATTTTTCCCGTTTTTTTATTTCTCGGAGAATATTACGCATAAAAAGTTTAAGCATGATGAACTTTTACAGCTAAATCCCCAATTACTTATTATTTATAATAAATAAGTAGCGAATTGCTTCAATGAGCTGATGACAAAATGTTAATTCACGATGTAATATAATCATGGAAGGAGATGCATTTTCAGGCACTCAGTTGGCTTGCAAATTCTTGGCAAAACATTTCGTGCATCAATTCAAGAATTCTGCTTACTTATCTTTTTTATGGTAATTGCATTGGTACTCTTTTCAAGTGGCGTATATTTTGCTGAACAAAGTGAACCAAATACTAAATTTACCTCAATCCCTGCCTCATTTTGGTTTGTTTTGGTAAGTCTTCGTGAAGTTGTTTTTGTTTTCACTCTCCGTTTACATTCTATTAGTTATCCAAGAATAAATTGTTTTCTTCCAGGTAAACATCTAAAATAAGTTTACCAATGTTTGTCATAAATCTAATCATTATTTTAAATGATTTTTTCAGGTTACAATGACCACAGTTGGGTAAGTCCTTCATTGCTATCACCTTTAGTAAGTCATGAAATTATAATTAGTAACTACTGCCTCTGGTGTTAATAGAATTTTGATCCTTTTAAAATGCCGATTTTTTCATAAAAACTGTAGAATAATGAAAAAATGGACTCATCCTGAAAGATATTGCAATATTTTGTAAAATATCTGTAAAAAACTGAAATACATTGATCTTTTATAAATAACTAAAACTATATTTATCAATTTGAACAAAGCTATAATGTCAGTATGACTTAAATAAATATAACCACTGCTTACCATTAGTCCGAACGTTTTGGTTATCTGATTTTTTTTTAGTTTAATGACACTGTGACTTTAGTGTTAAGCGCTTTTATTACTTAATGACACTAATTAAATAAAAATACTAATTACTCAAACAAAATAGTATTTTCCAGATACGGCGACTTAACCCCAACAGGTGTTTATGGTAAGCTTGTTGGTGGTTTATGTGCATTAATTGGAGTATTAACACTTGCCTTACCTGTACCAATAATTGTAAGTATTTTAGACCAATGAATTGGTTGAATTCTATTGACTAAAAACATAAAAATAAATCCAAAGACGACACCTATGTTCGCATGAAAGCACTATTAGCTACTTAGAATTTGATTGAAAATTCTTAGATTTTTGTAATGAAAATAATGACAAAGATAACTATTATTAGTTGCAAAATTCAAGCACTTTCAGGTTGCGAATTTCAAGCACTTCTACCGTCAAGAAGCTCGGCTGGCTCAAATCCGTGCATCAATTGACGAAGATGAAGTCGACTCTAAAGATTCATCTCAGTGCTCATGACGGTTAATACCGAAGCGGATTGATTCCTGCAATAATTTAGCAACTTTCAGACCGCACAGTTTGACCGCTTCGGTGATTAATTTCAGAACTTCCATTGAATCCTCCGAGAAGGATGAATAAGGAATGAAATTCAACACTCAATCAAAAAGCTTTAACTGGCGTGGAATGCAAAATCAGAGAAACTTTTCATTGGAAATTCAAGTGAAATTCCTAGTATCATCATGATCATTTTTCACTGACATATGGTATACATACACATTTCGTTATTAAGAATAGCAGTAATTTTATTTCACTGATGACAACCAAGACCTGTCAAATTCCCTTCATCTGATAACAACCAAGACCTGGTCAAATTTCTTCATCTCATGACGACCAAGTATTTGATCAAATGATAAGACTAAGAAACAACAGGCAACAAAGACCTATACCGCTAACATTCTAAAATACGATAAGTCCCTAGAAACACTCCGGTTACTATCAATTAATTCATTTCTTCAAACGTTTTGTTGTGCTGATTATGGAAATGTTGTAAATTTCATCGTTGAGAACTGTATATAACATACAAACATCCTGTCTAACACACTGGACACCAAAAATAATTATTAGCCGACAGTGATCACTACCTAACTGATCCTGATTATTACGAATTTTATAATTAAATAGAAACACATGAAACAATTCGAAACGACTTCGCCAACAAGTCTTAATAATTTCATTAAGTGATGACTACTCTCTCCAACATAAGCACTTTTATGGAAAATACAAGTTGAAAAGCGATACCATAAAAAACACTGTTATAGAATCATAATATCCATCACATAAAATAAAAGAGAACTATATGACGAAGTGAAATGAGAGAATAAGACAACATACATTGCTAGATTATTCTAAACGTTATACCTATCACTATCTAACTGGCTCACATATTACATCAAAGAATGAAATGCTGAATGACATTTTTCTGACAATCCAAATGCAAACAGTGGTAATTCCAGTGACTTTCTAAAATACGTTTTTCTCAAACTTTCAACGTATTGTAGAATTTACGCACGAATGGACAATAACGAATAAAATTATTGACAATCGCAACGCTTTGAACTATACATCTTTGGACAGATCACAAAAATTCATGATTATAAAGAATAATGAGCTTTTCAAATATTACTTTTTAACTACAACATGTATTATAGTTATTAATTTAATGTTCGCATGTGATGCTCCACAGTGAAGTTTCATTTTCTAATGGCTGGAAACTTGCCAGAAGGGAGACTTTCAATTACTGTCAGTGAAAAAAAAAGAAAGAGGTGTAGTTTTCCGAGACTGATGACTGATCTCTGCTACTATCTCAAACACGAAGTGCTTTTTTATTGAATAAGAAGCGATAAAACTGATTCGAAAAACTATACCTTCCCCTTGCTACTACTCCACAGTACCTGAATTCATATCATGACCGACATAAAACGAAATGTTATTGCAGCTTACAGTACTTGACGACCGTTGTGATAGAGATGACTGCGTAAAAGTATTCGTTGTCGATGTTAACGCTTCCTTCTCACCCAAATTTAACAAAGAGATACTATCCATGTGGTCAATAATTGGTCGCGAATCAATATCTGCTTTATTGCTAATTAAAACAAAAGCTGAAAATGAGTTTGCAACCGATGTTACTTCAATGCCATTGACTTCATGGCATATTACAGCTGAAGAGCATGACATATTGTCGTAGAGTTGCTGTGAAGTTTTGGGAATCGTCGTGACTGGAGCAACTTTAATTCCAGCAAGAATATTGCTCTGCCCCCCTTCAGAGCTATGATTTACAGAATCACCTACCATAGTATTACAACTAAATGTTGAGTTTGATATGTCAACATCTGGTGAGCTTGTCACCATGTTCATCAAACTTTCTGATGGCAGAGGTAGATCATTCTGTAACATTTCTTCATCAACATTACCGGTTACATCAACCAAGCAGAAATCTGAATCAGTTGTTTCTATGCTAGAATAACGTTTGCCATGCGTGGATGAAGCTTTTGATGACGATATATGCGCTGAATTCAACATATCGTTTTCTTGAACCATGAAATCGACTGCTGACTCCATGACACCGTTTCGAGAGAATGGCTCATTAACCACCAAATCATCAACAAGAAAGAACTGCTGAAAGAAGTATGTTGACCACTTTTTTTGTAATATAAAAACAGAAGCAACACCCATTACATCTATAATGAAATAAAAGCTAACCAAGCCATCAAAATCTTCAACTTGCTGTGATAACTGTACATATTCTCCAGTTGTTGATGCTACTTGCAAAGTTTCTGATATCGCATCCACTGCTCGCAATTCCCGCACAGCGGTTTCATTACATGGTGCTGTAAGCAAAAAAGTAAAATAAAATACAAAGTTCGTTTTAACTACAATTTAAGCAAAATACATAAATTAGTACCTTGCTTATTTCCCTCTGCTGTTACAATATATATTTGATCTGTTGATGTTTTGTCAGTATTGACATAATGCACAACCTCAGACCTGCCCACGATTTCACTACTTGGGACCTTAGAAGGAACACATTTGCGAACATTCACCGAATTACTACATATGGCAAGAGACTCATGACAAGTCTTTCTATGATGGATGAAACGATGTCTGTAAATTTAATAAGGCAAAGTAACTTTCTATTCACAAAAAATTCTTAAGTTAATATTGAAAAATCCCTCAAAATCCACAAATGATATCAAGAGCTATAAAAATAACTAACCTATCATCGAAAGACAAATCACAACACCACCAAGTTACTTTTCCACAATTCATATCAACTTTTATATTTGGTTTTCCTTTCACTTCAATCACTGTTGAAAAAGAACTTTTGCCATGTACACGTTTCATATGACGAATAAGCAAAGATGGTTTTACAGTTACCAAACCACACTCACTACATTTTGTCCTGAAATTACAAAAACAAACACTGACAAACTTTTCATTGTTATGTTCAAAAAGAAATATCTAAGAGACATCATCAACATACATGGTCATCTCCACAGTTTGATTTTATATTAACTAACTTTCAATTTAAAAAACCATTAATGAATTTTTTACTCAAAGTTATTCACTTACGTGCAAGGGCTCTGGTATTTTACGAGAGCAAATTCCTGTGAGTCACATTCAATATCATCTTTCAACGTTGCATATTTTTGAGCTAATCGAGTATTAACATTAAAAGTATCATCATTTGATGCCGTTTTTTTTTGCCTATTCGCAAATGGCAATTTTCCCTGTCGATTATAAAATAAACCATGAATGTTTTTTTTATGACTGTTAAGTTCATACAATGATAAACAAACATCACCGCACCATTTGCATACAAATCTGAAATCAAATGGAAATAAAACAACTCTAATAGATTTCGAAAAATCAAATAAAGAGTTTGTTCGTAATATATATAGTCTAAATTATAAACTAAACTCCCAGACTATGATCTTATTCTCTCGAATATTGCTGAAAAAAGACCAAAGAGTAAATCAAGCGCTCACTCTCCAGTTCGTTATCTTAAATTTTTTCTGTAATTTGGTGACAATATCAAAACTAAATAACTGTAAAAGAATTTGAATCTCGGAGTATCGATAATAGCATTAAAAGTGCGATCAATTATTGAGTCTGAATGGTTGTTTTTACTTCGACAGTAAACAAAAATATAAAATTTTTATATAAAAATAAAAAAAACAAAAATATAAATTTTTAAAGTATAAAATATAAATAAAATATAAAAATCATATAATATAAACTTACTTCCGTTTTCTAATATGTGACGACTCTTGGTGCTTTGTTAAATTTTTTTCATTGATAAACACCCAATGGCACTGATTACAAGTGCAGCGAGCAACATACTGCAATCCAATATGCTTAATATAATTGAGTACATTTGAAAAAGTCTGAGAATCAAGAAAATTATTCAAGCAAAAAGCTAAATTATTTGAGTCTTCTAACTTCTACTGGAACAGTAGAAAAGCGAAATTTTTAATACTTACGTCAGGTCCATGATCTTTTAATAGTCGCCGCTTTAGGTCATCATTTTTACGATGTGCTTGAACATGCTTAATCATCATTTCCAAGTTATTCTTAGAAGTAAGCCCACAAATGCAACAGTTTAGAGTACCGGCGTTATCACTGTCAATAATAACTTCTAATGCATCAGAACGCAGATCACCTCAAAATGTGACAAAATAAGACGGTGATTTCCTTAAAGATCATTGATTTTCTACTACATACAAAGGATCAATTTTAGAACTCTGTCTTAACTAATCAAAATTGTCTTTCAATAATGACTTATGGTTTAACCACAGATTGAGCTGTCTACGAAGTGAATTGCTTACGGGATGTTCTCAAAATCTCCGTTAACATTCTTGTTTTTTTTAGCGCCTCACGTCGTTTCTTTACGATAGCTTTGACTCTTTCCCTCCTTAAAACAGTACGGTGTTAAAGTGTGCAAACATGAAGCAGTCATGGATGTTTTGTTTTGTTTTTGACAACGAGACGATTTAATGTAAAAAGATAGCATTGGTACCTCCTCCACTCGTTATAAATTCTCGATATTTCCTGCATAACTTCAGGGATTTTATCAATGTGTTCCATTTCAGTGTGACGTTCTAAACCATCAGAAGTCAGAAAAATACGATCGGGACAGTAGCGACAAGGATATGACTCCACTTCGTTGGCAACGCCTATTAAATTTAAATAAAAATATCATGTATAAAAAATATATACAGGAACTCAAATGTATATCGAACCTTGTTTCCGTAATATAAAAACGCTTTACTATTAAAAAAATGAAATTTTAAAGCATTTCTTTAGTTTTAACAAAATGCGGTTAGTCTTATGAACTTTAGTAGTCCTTTCACTTTCCAAAAATGATTATAAAAACACCAAATATTTGCCTGGTAAAATTTCAGAAATATGAAACATCCGGCCATCTCCAGGCAATGCCGAAACTTCGACAATAACACGTGAAGCGCTTTCATTTACATTTGATCCATAATCTTCGACATTCTGATATATTTTCGACTCATCAACATCAAAATGGTATCGTTTTGTAGACATAGATTGTTCATGATCCGAATCAATCATTCTCATCATTACTCCATTTCTAACAAAAAAATCCTCACCCATTTCCTCATCCAATTCAGCATCATTTGTTTCTGATAAGTCCACATCTATGAAACATTCTAGTATTACTAAATTTTACAATTATAGACTCTATTTAATCATTCTTTTCTTTTCTTTTTTATTATATATATA
>UYYF01005139.1:0-12558 GCA_900618365.1 Thelazia callipaeda
CTTTTTCAATATTATCAAAAGTAACTTATTCAAAAATTACTAATTCATATGCTACTTTTTCATCTCGCATCTGTCTTCTAAACATGAAAAATAAATTTGAATTAAAATAAGTGAAAGTAAAATGAATTAGTGATTTTTGAAAAACTTTTTCAAAAGTAGTATATTAATACAATATAGTTATTATTTATTAATAGTGAAAATAACAAAATAGCATTAACATTTTTCAAAATTTTTTTTAATTATGAAAATTTTGCATTGAACTTTTAACAAACGTAATCATGGTTATAATTTACATATTACAATAATTCATAATAATTATTCATAATAATTATTGTTATAATTTGCATATTACAATAATTCATAATATCTATCGTAATTGTTGTTAAAATTTGCATATTTCAATAATTCACAATAATTCAACAGACAGGAAAATCATTTTTGAAAAGACAGGAAAATCATTTTTGCCTTCAACAAACAGATATTGTGATTTTTTTTTTCAAATTTTTTTGCTTTGATTTTTATATTATGTAATAAATTATTACTTTTTAATGTCTTATTTGAAACTTTGGCATTAATTCATTCTCACAAGAGTATATTGTTAGAACTTTTACAAAATTCATAAAAATTATTGTCACAAAATATTTTTAACTGAATTGGAAATAAGTATTCGTTTAATTTCGTATTTCAACAATTAATTTAAATGCTTACCCCATCATTTATCATTAATAATAAAATAAGTCTTACTTGATTTACGACTATTATAATAATTATTTTTTGAAATTTATTATTATTAAATTTAAAATCTTTTACATTACTCGATCAAGCAATCAGTAAGTTTGCCTATCCATCAATCAGTAATAAATTATTCAATAATTTGGTTGGAATCAGTCGTAAGTATACTTATTTTGGGTTTTGATAGCTTATTAATCAGCCGATCTCTTTATCGGATTATCTATCAGTCAGCATTTTGCATCCTTTTTCATTAATATCAATCATGTGGTAAGTAACTAATTTCCATAATTTGTCAGTTTTTATAATTTCAAAAATCAATCGTCCAATTAACTTTTTGTGATAACAAAATTTATAAACTAAACATTAAAAATTAGTCTTCGGTCCGTACTGAAAACCTTAAAATTATAATTTTATTATTCACTGATAATTTGAATGCATTCGAGCATACTGCCACACTTAATGCAATTATTCACTAAGCAATATTAAATTATGATTTCATCAATTCTATAAAGTTCCTGAACTCAAAATTGTTGAGATAAAGACTGAAAAATATGAAAAATCGTTCTAGAATTACGATCAAAGCTATTTTCAATCAAAAATGCTTGAATTTCGCCGCAATTTTTTACTATTATTTTGGTGAACTCTTAATCAATTAATTAATTAATTAAGACTTTCATCAAAATTATTATTCTTTGTTTTCATCGTAATTTGAATTAACTGCGAATAAAAAGATATACAATAACGAATTGTTTTAATAATGAAAAATTATCCATTATTATCAATATTTTAGTCCACTATTAGTTATTATGAATGCAATCAATTAAGACATACTGGTCATCAACAAAAAATATTTCAATGTTGAATAAAATGTTGACGCATTTTGCTATGTTAGAAGAATCATTCGCCCTCAAAATATTGAGGGTGAAGGTCATTATCTTCAGAAATATCATGCAGACTTCATTGCCAGCTGTATTAACTCTGTGCTCAGCGCTAAAACTGTTACAAGTGATAACCGCATATAACCTTTCTTATGAAAATTTGCATAATTTCTTTTAATCAAACAACGCTTCTTAAACTACAAGTTTATTTTATTTGATCGAATTACTTTCATCTAAAAAATGACTGTAAAATAACATGACAGAATTAACGACGCAGCAGTTCCGTGAAGCAATTAATTAGAGTTAAAGTTGATTAAACTGACTACTGCTACAAAGATTCTTCAAATCTGCTTCATAGATGGTAAAATTCCGAAAGATAAAAGTGCAAAAGTTTGTTATATCATAAAAATTATTATTTGTATCTTTTTCATAGAATTCAGTTTATTTAGTAAAAAAACAAAACAAAAAACAAGCATATGAAATGCTAAAATTATTACACTACTAATAACATAGCAGGAATGATGGAGAGAGTAAAACACCGTACATAAGGTCAGGGTAAAGGTTAATTTTGTAGTGAAGAGAGTCCTTTATCTGTATTGAGCATGAAAGTATACCATTTCATTTTCGATCAGTTAGGATTCTTAAATTTACAAAAATCCCTTGACTGGAATATGAATACTATTTACAAGACAAATTATTTTTAAAGATATGGTTGAAAATCCTTTTACATTGATTATGAAGTACTTTGTCTATAATATTCATTCAAGTTTAGAAAATTACAGATATTAGATTTCATGAACTTTGTCAACTTTGACATTTATTTAATAAAATATGATAATGTTTCTACCTATACAGATTATTTCCAATTTTTTGAGAATTTGATTGATGTATTTTCAGCTATATCATTAAAATAAGTTCATGACTGCAAAAAATCATTTCTGATCACTATAATGACAGGTACTGAAGTGAAATTACAAATCTGCACGTCGCAAGTTTTTGTAAGAAATTTGGGTAGATTTTGTTCGAAACTTTTGTTTGTGCTCTTTCAAGTCCATTTCTATTGCTTCTTGTCTACATTGTTTGATCGTGCGGAACTAGTTTAATAATTACAGTAGGTAAAAAAGAGAAATAGTATCCTGTTGTATTTGGCAACTTATCTGTGTTGAAAGCGAACAATGTTTGAAGAGACGATTTCGAAAAATCGGTAGAGAAGCTAGACTTGCCCTATAACCCAAGGATCTATGATGATATAGCAAAGAGAATTTGTCTTGATTTTTTAAACCTTGAAATGCAATAATATTTTAATTATAACAAAATTTACAGTAAAATAAATGTCACATAACACACTGTAAATGACTGATGCCACGAATCGCTCTTGAAAACACTTTTCACTTGTAAAATTTATTTCGATCGTTGAGCAAATTCATTATGACGTAACCAATATTGATCCCAGTTATTATTAAAGTCACGATTATGAACAGGGAAATTGATCAGTGGTTGCTTATAGACATCTTCGATAGGTATGTCACGTCGTACATAAGTGTGATCATTTTCTTTATCCCACCATGGATACCACCTTTTGTAATTGAAATTTTGAAATGGAACAGCGAATTTGATGAAGCCTTGAAAACTTTACATAATATTCGAAAAGCAACAATGAAATAGATCTTTACTTTTCATAAATTTTAGAGTTTAATAAAACAATCTTCCTATAAGATACTGAAAGGTAAAATGAGTTTAGCGATTCTTACATTTGGTCTCAATTTTCGAGTTAATTATATTTTGAGTGATCAAAATTTAATCAGTAACATTGATATTTTCAATTTATTTTCTTGACTCTCATTTCACTGATGAGAATTTAAAAAAAAAAACACACGACAAATTTTTGTCCAAAAAATATTTAGCCTCATAATTCTGACATTTCAAAATGAAAAATAAAATAGCTCGGAATAACACAAACCATGTTCTTTCGCTTTAAGTAACTGAGCTCGAAGTTGTGCATACTGATCAAAACATAATCCTGATTTTTTGAGCGGGATTAAACGATCAGTGTCATCAATAAGGAACTGTTGAATCAAAGCAGGATTCTGAAATTTTATGAACACGAGGTAGAAAAAATACCCCTAACATTTTAAGAACAGTAGAAAATTGTGGAAAGATATAAAAAAGAAAATACCCTAATTTGCGAGTCGATATTTAATTTAATTTAAAATTCTTATTCTCTACGAACGAACCAAATCATTTTGCAATAGTGGATTCTGCTTCCAAACAAAATGATTGGTCACAAAACACTGGTCATAACTAGTACGAATGAAAAGAATTACCCGAAAATCGAAAAATAAATATTCATCGCGACAAATAGGACATGCATGATTTACATTGAATCTTCCTTCTTTATCCAAGCAGAACATTCTTGGTTTAGGCATAAAAATGGCCTGTCCTTTAAAATTTCTTCTATAGAAATGATATACCGGCATACTTTTGTACGTATCCGCGAATACTATAATGAAAATCCTATGTTTAATGTCAATAAGTAAAAACTCTCTCAATATGAAAATTATGATAGAACAAATCATGGCAAAGCGAAACTACGAAAACACTGGGAAAGTTAATTTTAAAAATATTTGCAGTCTTGTACAAATACAAGACTGAAGCTATAGAAAATATGTACCTTTACTCTTCATATAGGCAATTTGCTCTTCCACAGTATGCTTTGGTTTAAATAGGCCTTTTTTCTTCTCAACAGTATTATAAGCATAGCCAATGGCCTCCACTACATTTTCATTCTGCGTTATTTCTGAATTGGATGTAGAACAAAACTGCGATGAATGGATATAAAAGCACAAAGATGGATTTCTCCAATTAGAGTACTGGACATTTGACTTCCATAATAGTTCTCGCACACATCTACCAAGCATACTAGACTGGAGTACCTGTTTACAACTACAAATCACAATCGAAAAAAATGGGCTGCTACCAAAGTTATAATTTTCAAAAACTTCCAACATCTGGAACAATGTACAGCAAACCTTCGGAAGTAATACCCAATAAAACCATACTCGAACTAAAGCATAATCTAACTCCTTTTAATTTCATTTCAAAAAAAAAAAAACAAGTACAAGGTCACTATTTCTGCTATTTATAAGCGAATGGAACAAAATAAAATGAATTTTCATGTTTTTGAGAATTGAAAAGTTATACATGATCGCGATAAAAAAGTATAGAGAATTTAGAAACAAATAAACGAAATTTAACGAAAAATACTCATTATTTTTATTTTAACATTGAATTTTTTCTTTGCAAGAATAATAAAAAATATGCTCAACAAGTAAAAGAAGGAGTTACAAGCAGATAGAGAAAAAAAGGAAATAAATTAAGAAGTGTTACAAAAATACGCTAAATGCTAGCAGATCAGATTTTCAAATACTTCAAAACATATAAAAGCACACTAATAAGAATTATTCAAAAACATTTGTTATTACATCTCAACAAAAACAATGTAGGCTTTAATAACGAACCATATCACTGATTTATACAAGTTTAATATGCCACACGACAATCGAACAAAAGTAACTACCGAGGGATTTCTAAACTATCGGCCAAAACAGTTAGAATTTCATCGGTTCGTTTTCGCCAACTTTCCACATCTTTGGAAACTTGTTGCCATAATTCACCATGACGAGGCTCAGCTTGCAAACACTTTTTCTTGACTATTTCTTGATCTTCCTTCAAAAAGCTAATTCAACGCACTTTAGAAAAAAATCCTATATTATATTAATTTGGTATGCTTGGCAAGTTTTCCCTTCTAGGTCAACGACCTTTTAAAAATTGAAATTCATAAAGTTTGTTCAAGAACATTTTGTCACTAGTAAAAAAGACTGAAATTATTAAAGTGTTATGATAATATATTCCTGTACCTCAGATCCATGTAAAAGTTCAAACTTATAAAAGAATGCCCAGGCATCTCCAAAATCAGGATCAATTTTAACAGTTCGCTGAAACCACTCTCGAGCTTTTTTAAGCTTTCGTTCCGTCCAAAATAACTTTGCAACTGCAAGAAGAACATCAGCATTATGTTCACATTTTTTGAGAGCATCAACTGATTTTGTTCGTCGACCATGGCGCTCTTCCATGAAAATTGCTTCAGCCCACAAACGTCCTGTACAGTTAATTTCAGTACATATAAAAACAAATGATATTTAAGATCATCAAAATAAGTGGACAAACGATTCAAAAAGTATATGATATCATGATCCTATATTTCGAAGAAGAAATAATTTTGAAGACCATTAAGCACTTCGTAAAATGCAAATTACAATAATTGAAAATAAATTACGTTTGAAAAACTAGTTATAAATTTTTAGATTCATAAAACATTAGAAAAGTGAACAAGAAAAACATTAACAAATTTACCTGAGTGTTCACATTCTTGCAAAGCTCTAGCCAGTCTTTCCTGTGCAAGTTCCTTCAAACCAGCTCTTGCTTCAATTCGAATCGCTTCTAGCCTAAGATTTTGCCAATTCAAAGTGTCACAGACGTTCAAACAAAAACATACCAGAAAAACAATAGGCAATCATTCATCTAAGTCAAAGGAAGAAACTAAACTTACCATAGTTCCGGATTCTTTGGATTACGCAAACGTGCTCTTTCTAATTCAGATCTAGCTTTAATTATCTGATGCTGTGATTCATCTAAACGACTTAACCAAATCCACAGAGGAATAAAACTAGGACAATGCTTTACCTAAAAATACAAATTTGAGTTAGATGATCAAACACGAAATACAGAAGTATCCAGATAAATGCAAGCAAAAGTGCTGGACCACACTTACACCATTGGAAAAATATCGACGTGCTTCAGCATAATTTTTTTCTTGCTGAAATATTTGACCCATCATGAGATATAACTTTGGAGTTTCTGGAAACTGTTCTAATGCCTCCAACAAAAGTTCCTTAGCTGCCTTCAGATCTTTCAGACACCATTCTAACCTAAATCAAATAAATTTGAAGCGTGATCCATGAAACAGCCATCAAATGATTTTGCCTTAATGCGGACTTTGATCAATTAAAGCGTTTCTTGATAAAAAAAAACTAGTGAACAAATACCATATTACCGACAATCATCACTAGCAATTTTTAAATAATACTATAAATATAGCAAATAAAAAATAATTTCTGATACTTGAAACTAAATAGAAGATCCCTATCACTGAAGCATGTTTATTTAGCCTAAAAACTATATGGTGTATTCATGAATACAATATTTGATTATAGTGAAAGATGTTTCAGTGAAAGTACCTAACAGATTTGACATAAATCCGTGGAGAAGGAGCGATTTCACGAGCTTTTTCTAACAGTTTACGGGCTCTTTGAAATTCGTTATTTTCAGATTCCAATTTTACGGCAGCCATCCAAATTTCTTCAGAATTTGGATTATTCTAAAAAATTGTAAATAATGAGTACTTGATAAAATACAAGCTTATCAGTTAAAGTACACAGTCATGATGATATTTTAGAAAATGAAACAAGTAAACTAGCAAACCTGAAAAGCTCTGGCTAGAATTTCACGAGAAGCTTTCACATCTCCTGCCATCCATTTACTTTTTGCATACATCAACCACAGAGTTTCTGCTTTAGGACATTTTTCCACTGCTTTTTGTAATAAGTGATCATAGCTTTCCCTTGAAAAAAGAGCAACTGAATATTTTGCAATCTAATTCAAAGCACACTGTTCAAATTTGTTCCTGTTTAAAACTTTAGATCATAGAGTTTAATATTTGATCATTTTGTAGATAATTTGGCTATAATATAGAGTCATTTTCGATTTATTTCACCCCACCCACTTTTTGCCTCGAAAGATTGGGCCTCTGCTTTTTAAAAATATTATTGCTGATCACTTTTAGAATCAAAATGATTAGGATTAGAAAAAAAACTAACGCTGTTCCATGATTCCGTTCAAAGTGAGCTGCTGCAAACCAGATGCTTTTTTTAGCAGGAAAAACAATCAAGGCGTGGGCATATACAGCACGAGCACATTCATATGCTTCTTGAGCCACAAACTTAAATATTTTGCAGAATTGATGGTACGAAAACTTTTAACAGAAAAATTTCTTAGGTACTTCTGTACAAAATGTGAAAAAATTACAGATTCTGCATCCTCCATCCACGTATGTTTTCTATCTTCTTCTTCAACTCCAATTCCAAGAACATGTGAAATGATGGCTTGTGAAGTGAGTTTACAATTAGCCTACAAATTACTCTGAATTGTTAAAGGAATCTTAGCGAAAATCCCCACAGTCTAAACAGCGGACTTAAGAACTACCTTTTCTGCATCCACAGCATCTTTGAGCCAATGTTCACGATTAATTTCAACCATATTAGCTTTCAAAGAAGTAATAGCTCGTTCAATAATCCTATCAACCATATCACTCTGCCCTCGCGTTTCTTCCAATCTTGCAGCGTTAATCCAAATTTGTCGTTCAGTTGGTATATGCTCACGTGCTCTGTTAAGCACACGTCGTGCATTTTCGTAAGTTTCCAAACGCGCCAGGGCTAACCATAATTCTGTTGAAGTACTGAAATGAAATCATGCGATTTGAAAAACTTGATGATTTTTAGATGATACACAGTGCTAAGTGGTGTATACAATATATAATTGAATTTTATTTCCTTCAAAAATCAAACAATAAAGATGTAGAACCTGCAGCATTCCACAGCTCTTGTTAGTAAAATTCTAGCGTCTTCTGGTTCTTCCAACTCAACCGCTGCTTTCCACAAACGTACCGAAGTTGGAATTTGTTCTAGCGCTTTACGAAATACTTTTTTTTTTGCTTTCAAATCCCCTTCTAATTCGGCAGCTTTCATCCAAATGCGAACCGAATTCGGTAATGAACGAACAGCAATCGCAACTAAATACAGTAACTACTTCAAGAAATTCCACACATTAGAAAACAACCAATCTGATTCAAGAATTAAATGTTGTAACCGATAGCTTTCGCCGTATCTGGAGGATGAAGACGAACTGATTCAAGCCATAAATCTTCGCTCTTTGGATTCCGATCACAACCTTCTATAATTAAATTACGAGCCAGCTGCAATTTCCCAACAACTTCTTCCAAGCGTGCAGAAGCGATCCATGCTAGAATGAATCAAGCACCTCACATAATCAATGCATCTATCAAATATTAAACTACTGCTTGGTACAAACAAAACATAATTACAAGTTGAATTAAAGATTCATGCTACATCTACGAATTGCTGAAAAAATACATTACCAGGTGGATGGCGAGGATTAGTTTCTCGAACTGATTTTAAAAGTAAACGAGCTTTTTTTATATCATTAATGTCACCACCATATTGCGGAATCATTGACTGCAAATCGGTTAGATAACCTTTTGGATCCACCACTGTTTGACCTGTCACAGAGTCCGATACCTAAATAAAAATTAAGAAGCAAATGATATTTAACAAGGAATATACTAGCATGTTCAAGGCAAAATAACAAGCAATCAAAACCATAAATTGTGTTCGTTGCCCATTATTCTTCCCACTGTCAAATCAATGAATAAGCAAAAAAGACAAATATTTTTATAATATTGAAAGAATTTATATGGAAAAAAATACTTAATATATAAATTAATATAAAGCATGAACAATGATTCTTGAAATTTTATAAGTCACGAACATTATTTGCTGTTCATTACCTGATTTAATTTGATATCCATAATGGCATTTCTCGCTTGACCAATTTTACGTAAGTCTAAATCTGCTGATGAAGAACAGCCTGTTTGTATTCCTGTTTTCCATCCTGGCGTCAATAAACCACTCTTAATTCCACTTAGTGTAGACATAAAACCACTGCCAAATGTAGAACTTATTCCACTAAAGGTTGAAGTGATTCCAGAGCCCATTGGTGTAAGCAGACCCGACTGTATCCGCGAATCCATTTGTGAACTCATTTGACCATATGACATCGCGGATGCAATCAAGGAATCTGGAACTGGAGTGATCCTGAAAATAACTGCAAATTATTATAGAATATAAACTTTTTGAAAATATTTGATAGCACAAAATTAAGACTGCTAATTTTTCGAATTTGAAAATATGAATCCAAACACAAAAAAACGATTGAAACTATGTCCTCAACAATTATAATTTGAGAATTTTAATAATTATAAATAACATACTTATCAGCTCGCAGATTTCGCTTTGCTTTATTTCTGATATCCCCCACTTCCGGAATGGCTGACCATTCTGCTTCTGTAACATTTGACAACTGACGCTTTAAATCAGAAAACTCCTGCTGAATTTTAGGGCGTTCCTTACGATATTTTTCGATTGCTTCTTTATATTTTTTTTCTCTAAATGAAAGAACATTAGATCAACAGTATCACAAATTAATCGAAAATATATGAGTGACAGGGAAGCATACAAGTGATAGAGAAACCTTTAAAGAAATTATAATGTTTACCTATATTCTTTACGTCGTTCATCAATCCGAGAATCAACAGCACCGTAGATTTCGTCAGCCTCCTCATCATCTTTGTCATACGGATCTTTAGCAAATAAGCTTCCACCATATCCTTCGAACTAAAACTTTTGCTGCATAGAAAAAGCAAAGTCATTTTAGGCGTATAATTTTATTGTAGTTTGAAATTTTTAATAATTATAAATAACTAGATAATATTATAAGATCAAAAGTTATAAAATAGGATCGAAAAGTTATAATATTAAAACTAGATAATATTCCACTGCCAAATCTATATTTATCACGATCAAACAAAATGATGAAGATGATAGAATTATGAAATCATTAAGTTTAGTGAAATGAATTACAACTCATGAGTTAAGTGAACGTAGTACGATAGTTCCAAAACGAAGATAAAAAACTCACCTCATCATAATTAGAATCATTTAAATCCTCAATATCATCTTTTTTATCATCATCATCTTCACGAGCTTTTTTTGACGCACCAGCTAATGGTAACTCTGGAAGATCGGTGCTATCACGTGCTGGTCCAATATCTGAACGTGTCGTAAAACCAGTAGCACCACGGCCAACACCCGCAACGTAACCTGCTGGTGCTGGCATACCAAGAAAATGCTTTTTTCGTTTGTTAACTAACGACCCCGGTATAGTTACCGTTGTCATGATGATCTGAAAAACTTTTTAATATATACTATGCGCGAAAAAATTCCAATTTTTGTAAGAGATGACTGTACTGCGCAAGCAGATTTTCGATCGGATTATTGTGAAACTGGTTTTAAATAGAATTCAAAGCGGTCTATTTCAGCTATTTCAACATTATTTTCGATATTATTTCTTTCATACTATTTTATTATTCTTCATAGTTGAAATTATTGTTATTACTGTAAATGCTGCCACTGTGACTGTACTGATATAAAAAGTGATGGTAATCTAGCCATATCAAATACTTCTGATTCTGGATTTTTGAGCAAAAATTCGTTAAAATTGTATCAAGTGAACTATAAATAGCTGATACTCATAAGTAATTATAATAACTTGCTAATACTGATTTTTGCTTTCGCTACCAGTACTAATAATTTACTAATTTTGCTTTGGGTACTAAGAAAACTTTTACAATAAATAGGCGACAATTTTTGTTGTTAATTTACGTGAAAATCTGTGACATTTTTGAATAATTTTATTAATTCTGAAACATGACTGAAACGGTTATAAAAGTCATGTAAAAGATAGCAAATGAAGAACGAAAACAAGTGAAAAGAAACTTCTGAGTTGTGCTTGGATTCTGTGACATTTTGGAAAAATTCACAGTTTGAAATTTCATTATTTCAAATAATGTCATACATTACCAAAATACTTGAAATGTAAAAATAAAAAAAACAGAGCTGTTGTTAATTTATGCGATAGTCTTGAAAGTACAGTTATGTAATTAAAATTTGAAAGTATAGTTATATAATTATAAAACAATGCTATTAATAACAATTACACTTTCAAACAAATAACGATATAAAATATTATCAATGGAATCAGCAAATTAATGACAAAATAGATCAATTTAACGAAGTCAGTATGAAAATTATTGACTCATATTATTTTTGAATTTGTAAAATTACTTTTGGGACTGCAAAAACTTTCACAGTAAATGGGCGAGAATCTGTGTTTGTCATTAATTTTCTTGCAAAACAGATTATTTTGGAAGGTGCGCCATCTATGTTATATTAGACATCATTATTTTTTACAGAGTATATTAGACATCATTATTTTTTATAGAGTATATTAGACATCATTATTTTTATAGAGCACTGTGACAGATCATTTTATGATTAACTTGAAGGCATAAAAATGGCAGTTCTAGAAAGAAGCAAAAAGCGAAGAAGCAATCATCATCACAATTCTCCTAATGATGGAGAACTGTGATATGCTGCATATTTAATTTTTATTTCTCGGCTACAACCGCCCAATACGCATATCAATATGATTACGAGATATCTGAGTCATACATATTTTATGTATAAGAATAGAACAGAATCCCGATGTCATCAGTGAATAATCCTTGCTGCTCTCTACAAAATAACTCCATTAGAAACATATGAACTGAAATTCCCTCACCATTTCAATGGAATTCTTCACGTTTCACGTCCGCTTATTTTCTTATCTTCCGAAATCGTATGATACTAATATATTGCATGAATCCTAGCTCATATCTTATAGAAAACAATTCTGTACTCTCTTGTAGCATTGAATTATTATCAGAATTTATTTCCAAACCTTATCAGTTCTTTAATCTTCTATACATTGATATTTGCACACATACAAATCAGTGTATTATTAAAATTTTCTTGCTCTGATCAAGCATGAAAACACAAACATTACATATTTACATATCACTGCTAACAGTTTACGAATATCGAGTGATCTAGGAAGTCAAACTGATGGGTGTGAAAAACTGCCTCAGCTTCGTTAA
>UYYF01005143.1:0-10759 GCA_900618365.1 Thelazia callipaeda
TAATGAATGAGAAGAGAGGAAAAGAAAAGAAAAGAATAATATAAAAATGATAAGAAAGCGTTGAATAATCCGAGAATCCACATCCAGACTTGTGCGTGAACACGTCTAATTTTGAAGGAATTCATTTTCGTTATTTAATTTGTACGCAAATGACTCATTCTTTCATTCATTCATTCCTGAAAGATTCATTTTTATTCGTTGTATTCTCAGTTTGTAATTAACATAAAACAACGCAACAACAACAACAACAACAACAATAACCCGACTGTTTGTTAACAGAATGAATGCGTCCAATCTCTACGCCACTTTTTCCTCTCAAAAATTTTTTTGTTTCGACAAAAATTTTCTCAAATTTATTCTGAAACGACCCAAAATAATCTTTTAACATCAATTTCTTCCTAAATATTTCTTTTCTCGGATTATACATTCCGTTTCTCTTTTGATAAACTTCAGTGAATAATTTTATTTCTATTTCTTCGCATCTATCAAACGACAAAATTTGTATTTACAGCGAGTAATAGACGAAAAATCTTATGCTATAATCATTATTTCATTTCTTATTTGCAGTTTTATTTTACTTAAAAGTTTGATTACTTACAGAAGGATAATGCATTATTTCAATATTAGAGTATTTATTACTTACTGCTTAAAAAAAAGCAATCAATCACTGAACACAATTACTGTAAGTATTGTTTAAACATTGCTAATTGAGTTCCTTGATCAAAATTTAGCAATCTAAAGTCACTGCTAAAAAATTCAATGGATGCTTGCTGTGGAAGCAACTATGTAGCTTTCAGAGCACTGCGAGCATTTTCAATCTAAAAATAGTAGTTCTGTGATAAACTATCATCTGGAAATTTTTGTATTTTAGCTTAATTTGTCATTTATTTGTGAAAGATTTTGAAACTTAAGTGATTGTGCTCACTTTAGTGTAAAAGTAAGTGAAATTATAAATTTATGTTAATAAATGCTAAAAAACGCAAAGAATAACAAAAAGTAAAAAAAACTAAATTGAAGAAGTCAATCTCTTGTGCTGTTTGCTTTGCAACATTACTAGACAGAAATTATATTCTTTAACTTTCAGTTTTAAAAAACAATATTTAACATAAATGTAAAATCATTTAAGCGGATTATCACTACTGAGATCATGTTTTCGAATCAATAGCTCAAAGTAGTACTTTGTTTTTCTCGAGACTGGCCGGTCAATCAGTCGATCACTTTTAGTGCCTCAAGTTTTAACATAGTTTTCTCGAAAGAACTGCTATTTCTTGCTGTTTAAAAATTTCAAACTAACTTTTGAGCTGTTCATGAATATCCCTCTTAACCTGATCTTCACATTGATTTTTGAATTTGCTTTCAACTTTATCTGATTGAAGTAGATATATTACTGATATTCAGTAATTTATATCTGCTAAAATTCTCTTGCCTAAATGTGATTTTTTAAATTTATTATTTTTATTTTACAAGTACGATTACTAATCATTAACAATAAGTAAATTCAACTGGAGCAAACGAAGGATTCCTTGACTTTTCATCATCTGATAAAAAATAGGAATAACCCAATGACATTATCATCTGATACATTATTATAATAAAAATGCAAGTATTTCTTTGATATTATTTGTTGTTCGTTATTGCTATTTGAAAAATATTAGGCAATTACTTACAAAGTATTATTTATTGCAGTGTAATTTTCCGTTAATTCTGAATTGTTGTACATTAACAATAAAACTCAAAAGGCATACAGTAATACATTAAAGACGTGAATTTCAGGTGTACTCAATTCTTAATAACAGCTAAATTTCAAAAAATGAAAATTAAAATCTTGAAGTTGAAGTGCTTACAAAAGCGTAGTGATTTGATAAAAGCAATTAAAGATTTTAGTTTTGGACTAAGCTCACTAAATGTTATGTATTTAGTGAAAATATCATGAAATATAGTTAGTAAAGACTTATTATCTACAATAGAAAGATGCATAAACGTATAGAATGCACAATCCACTATCGGTTCAATTCAGAACTCTGAAATTGTCCAATAAATGATATTATGAACTGATAGAAAATGTTTATGCAAACGTTTATCACTTCACATCATTAACTCTATATTTGAAGTCCACAATAGTACTTAAGTAATAAGTTTGAAACCTGTCTGATTATTGTTAAGGCTAGTAGCAGTTTCTTGAATTTCACATTTGCTCAACTTTTGTTAACTATAATTAACTTCAAGTTTTAAGTAACAGTAAAGTGGTGAGTTAATAATGTCAGAACACGAACAATTCAAAAGAGTAGATATCGTAAAAGGATTAATAACTAATAATGTTATTTAATAATGCAAGTAATGCTAATGTAAATGTTATTAATTCCTTTATCAATTTTTGATTAATCTCTATGTAATCCATTTAAGATAAACAAATGAAACTTAAAGATTGTCAAAAATTATTATGAAAATGCTGTATTAATGATAAAGTTTTGGAATTCACGTATGTTTATTACGTCTCAAAGAGGTCATAGTTACAAGGTTATACAAATGATAATGCTGGAAACGTAGAAGGAATAAAATTTTGTAGAGGTAAATTGTTAAACGATTAATCATTGCACACTGAAGAAGTAAACTTTGTTTCTGAAGAAAGAGCACATCCCATGAATCAAAATGGAAAAGTGCCGGAGTAGGGATATGGCGGGGTAGAGTGCATACATCGGAATGTTGCCGGAATTGCTGTGGAGGAAAAAGGGTGGAGAATGAGTGAGATTCAGCACACCGGAAAAACGTTTATCTAAATTAAAATGCGTATAGTCGGTCGGTCTTTGAACCGAATTTATCCTTCTTTGCATCAGAAGTAAATAAGTAAGTAACTAAGAAATACTCTAATATAATAGCAGTAATTCATTACAGAAAGATTCCCACAGGGTTGCAGTGAAGGTCATCGGCATGCCACCACACACCTTTGAAATTATAATTATCTGCCATTTCAGTCTATTTCAGCTCTTTACTTTTACTTCTATTCTAAACTTTTATCATCACTTTCTTTACATTGTCTCTAATTCATACTTTTGTATAATAATTATGCAATATTATATTAGAGACAGTACTTTGAAAGGTCAAAGAATTTCATATTTTTATTGAATTACTTATATCAGAAATTAAAATTTTAATATAAAATAATTCTGCAAAGATAATTTAGAACGTAAAAGTTTTGACAAGAAATAAATGAATGAGGAAAATAAACTTTGCTTTATTGTAGTAGCAAAGGAAAGTTTGTTATGGAAAGCGTTATTAATGAGTGGATATCATTCTGTAAATATGTGCTAAAAAAAGCAGAAGAAAGAAAAGTAATCTACAAATGACCATTTCAAAGTTCTCCTTCTTGCTTGCAAACTTATCATGTCAAAATAAGTCTAATTAATACCCATAAATACCATACTTTACAGTACTCTTCCAACTTTGCTTACAAAAAAAGTGCCAATATTTATTCTTCAATTTATGCAACCTTAGATGTGTACATTATGCTTAATTCTGTTCAACAAATGCATGCCAGTCATTGTTATGACAAATTGTCGCTATTTTTATGCTAATTAATTATTCTTGCTGCTAATATATCAGAATTAATGCTTTAAACTCTTCTTAGTACTTGATGTCTGCAAAATTACTTTTTAAAATCATCACAATTCTTTGTCTATTTTCAGTTTTTGCTTTAAGCATTGTTTTAATTTTGTGCTATTATTTCTTCAAATTTTAATGAATTCGTAAATATGGCTTGTAGACTGCAATTGCTTGATTCTTAATAATATTTAAAATAGATTATCGAAGTTTTTTTTGTTTTTCTTTGTTGGCTTATTTCTCATAATTGTCATACAGAATGTTAATTATTTTTTGCTATTATTTCTTCAAATTTACTTGACAGAAATCTTTTACCAATAATTTAGATGTAATTTAATTAATTTTAAGATGTAATTTAATTTTAATTATTCTGTAACATTAGTCCTATATTAATAATTTAAAATGTGTTTTAGTTTTCAAGTAATTACGACTATTTTTCATTTCTTTTTCTGCAAAGTTATTAAATTTTTATTCAAAACAACATGCTAAAATTTTTTACATAAAATATTACTTTTCCTTTTTTATTTGGTTGACTTTTAGCTTTTAGCTTTTATCTCTGATAAGTATTAGCTATATTTTACAAATTATCTAAAAATTCTTCCACAAGTTATTATTATGAATCACTTTAAGTCTAATTCAGTTCAAATATTTCATAGATAATATTTATAAATATATTATTTACTATTTGCAATAACGAAAATGAGAGTTATATGAAAAAGTTAATAGCAAAAGCTTCCATCTCAGTTTTATTTGAATCGAACAAAATCCGCTTTAGTTTGATTTGTACACGACTATATTTATTTAGAAGTTTATCGAAGAATAAAATCTCTCCTTGCTTCAATTTTACGTAACAATTGATTTTATGAATTTGCATCTGTCGATTTCAAAAATGACCTAATTTTCAAAACATAATTTAAATTAGTTTTCCATAGAAATAGTGCCAAGAATTTGTGCACACATTTTGAAATCTTATCTTGCTTTATCTGATCTAACATATTCATAATTCTTGACAGGAAGAGCTATTCTTAACAAATCATAAATTGTTCGCATTTTGTCGAACAAAACGGTTTTCATAGCTCATCGATAAGTTTTATTAAAGCTATTTTAAACTTAAACTTTTGTAGAAATCAAAGTGCTTTTTCTGTAGTTATTTGGCATTTTCAACGAGGTTATCTCCACTTTCAATGCGTTTAAATTGTTTTGATGAATATATTTTCTGATTTGTAAACTTTTTTCCTTTCTATCAAAGTATTTAAATTAATTCTCAAAAACGATGCAAGAAGTGCCTTTCAATTAGTCATCAATTTTTTTCAATTATTTTAAAAATTAGCGAAATTATATTTGCGAATAATTTGTAAAAAGCATTGAGAATGGGCCAAATAAACGTTGTCTTTTTCTAATTAATAAGCAATTAAACAAAAATGAATTAAAATTACTCAAAACTTTTTTCAAGTACCGAAAATTCAAAATGGAAACCAATAATTCTTATTTTAAATTAACATTTTTCTGCTATTTCTTCCATTTTATACAAGAAGCACCTTCTTCTTTTCCTTTTTTTAATTTCACGTTAATTGCAAATTTTTGTTTAATTAATTATGAAAAGGTATTTACAACAAAACACAACTGGCATAAAAATAATTACGAGACATTTTTAATTTTTATTTTCAATTAATATTTAAATTTTTCACGAAAAATTTAATTTTGTAGTGATTGCTGGTAATTAATATGAGAATGTCAAAGTACTTTGAATGTTTTCTTTTTATCAACAAGCAAAAAACTAAATAATGCATACAATAATTTGAATCTATTATGAATAAGTAATTAATGGAAATTATTAAGAAATACAGCAAATTATTAAAGTAAGGATGGTAATGAAATGAAAATTAATGAATGGTTTCAGTAATTATTTATTGACAGTAATTTTTTTAAACAAAAATAATAAAAAATTAATAGCAGTAATTTTTCCCACTTTTATTGCACTCAAAATAAGAATGCAATAAAGGTGGGAAAAATTTTCTGAAAGTATTCTGAAAGATCTTCATTTGGTTTCACTACAACTTATGCAATAAATAATAATTATGTTAACAGGAAAATATATTATTACAGCAATAAATTGAACTGAAACTAACGTAGCAATAGTATTCCAAGTTAGCACTAAGTAAGCGTTCTTGATAAAGAATTCGAGCCAATGAAAAAATTTTCCTGTTCAAAATTACCACTAATTTCATTTTTCTTCAGCTTTTTAAATACAATAATATGAACTAGCAATTTCACCAGTCTTCGGCTTTTTCACTAATTACAGAAATTCAGTTGAACATAGTTTTGTCTCATTTTGAACATTACTGATTCATGATAAATTACTGATTTGTATTGTATGAAAAGTATTTCTGATGAGATTAATAGTTATCAGTAATGTGATTCAGACACAAACATCAGTTTATGCGAATAAATTAGATAAGGTAATAGTTTACTTTTACTCATTCCAAACTTGAACTCACTTTTACTGATTTCTTAAATGAATGATCAGAAGACCGATTTGCATAATAAGAGCAGTAGAGAAATGAATAAAAACTTAATCATAAATCCAAAAAATATCATTCCAAAATTTCTCCTTCACAGGCATAAGTTCACAAATTTATCAGTTTTTGATAACTTTTATTCACTGAAATATAAATTGCTTTTTTTGCAAGTTTGTTGGGGCAATGAGTGTTTCTGTGATTTGAATGGGAAATGAAAATGAGAATTACTGCATTCAGAAGGAGTGCAAGTTTGATCAAACAAGTAGAAAATGTCTAATTTGTTGTAATCAAAAAATGCTTCTATAAAATTACAAAAGCCGTTCATGAGAATTCATTATTGCCATTATTATTTGCAAGTAATTCTTAAAATCAATTCAGAATCAATTAATATTGTCATTCTGAACATAATAACTGTTGAGCAGGGCATAACTGGAAGTAACTGTCTTGATTTTTTTTACCATCAAACTCATTGCTTCAATTTTAACCGATTACTGGTAAGCTGTTCAGAAAATGACTCACTTCTACAAACTACTTTTAAGTAAATAATTAACAATTGAGGTCAAGGTCAAAGGTTTCTTTGATGAACATGTAAAAAAAAAATCAAATCCCACCGGGAACTTTTGCATTTAATTGCAAGGTTGATCTAAAATAGTAATAATAAATGGCTGCAATGAAATTATAACGTATGCTATCAAAAATATTCAGTTTTTAATTAGATAAACAAATTATAATGACAATATAATTAACTAAATCTTAACTTATGCTTACTCTAAAGTTAGAGAATAAAAAGAGATTAAAATAATGTATTGCATAGAGTATTGTTTGCTTCAACTGAATTTATTTAAAAGTTTGCAATGAAAGTAAAAGTAAAGTAAGCAAACATAAATGACCGCATAGATGATAAGCAGAAATGTTGCTTGTAAATTTGCATTTTCGGAAAGGAAAATTAAATTGCTAGATAGATAGATAGATAGATAGATAGATAGACCTTGAATGATCAGTCGAGAGAAATTATTCTCTTAAGAGGTTTGTGTGCAGCGAATGAATGTGCATGAGTTCAGTGTTAACCTTGAGATGCATTTTTAACAACGCTTGACAACAATCTTCCTTTATTATATGCTCACCATTCTGGCTTACTTTCATATTTCATTTAATTTTTACCTTTACTTACTTACTTGCTTATTATTTACTTATTTACAGCATTTTCAAATTTAAATACTTCAGAATATAGCAAGCTAAAAATTATGCTTGGCTTTGAAATGTGCAGCTTTTCTTTAAAACTTGATTAGCTACAAGTGACTCTGTCTATAATAAAAACACTTAAAGCATCTGAAATGACAACAGATAAGCTTATAACCTTTCAAAACAAAACAGATGTTTATTTCAAGATGGTTTTGGAGAATTGTTCATATAGTCGTAGATACACAATTAATATTGTACAAGGAAATGGATTATCATTAGAATTACGCAATTGAAATGGATTGTATTAATAGTGAAACTTAAGTAATTAAGAATGACAAAAAGTTAACGGAAAATAGCATTAAGAAGGCTCAGTTACAAACATTAAAATTGCAGAAACTTTTGTTCAAATAATTTTTTGAATTAATAACTTAATTCTTTGAAAAAGTCGGTTAGAATGCATAACTTACTGAAATCAAATAGTATTTACAGTTCTAATTTTAAAAATCTTTTTGCTATCAAAATTTTCAGATTACTGAATTGACTAAATAAAAGTACAAAAATTGTAGTTAGTTGAATAAATACATTCGATCAAAAATGATATATTTTGCAATAAAAAATTTTCGGAATAAACACAAATGCAACAAATTTTTTATAATTTCTCATTAATTGAACTGAATATTCAATAAAATGAATTGGTACTTCAAGTGATTCCCTTTTTTTTTTTTTCATGTATTGGCATATGTAGCACTAATTAATTCATAATTAATATCATGAATTAGCGCTTTCAAGTAAAGTCAGTAATAATTTCCAACTATTATTAATAAATAAATGCATCATAAATCTTTCTTGAAAACCGTTCTGCACTACACATAGATTTCTTTTAATTTAGCTCAAACACTAGTACCTCCTCTTCAGATTTATCTTGATATTTCATGTTTACTCTGATAAAGTTTATATTAAATATATGAAACATATATTTGACCCTTGACACATTTACATTATTTTTTGAATATCTCTATGTGCAAAATTTATTTTTCATAATTTGAGACTCCACAGCTCTGTCTGTTATTGTCATGGAAATTTGCATGCCTCAAACTTGTTTTCACGTCTTCGTTTTTCTTATTATTCGGATTTCCGTTGAGACTCACATTTACTGACAACTAGATTTCTTCTCTGAGTAACGTTAAAGACCGAAATATACGCATTCTTTTAAACTCTTTTATATTTGTTGGATATGCAAATTTTACTTCTATATGCATTATTTGCTTGTTTGTACAGAAATTATATTAACTTCAGCCTTAATTAAAGTAATACTTTATGTGATGGACAAAGTATACGAAAGCAATTAACAGCATATCTATAAATTTTATTGCACCACTACCAACTTGTTAATATTAACTGTAGACATAACAGGTTTATATAAAATTTTATTCAAATTCAACTCCAAATTAAGGCATTTAATTTTACAATAATTTTATAATTTTACAGATTTGTTACTAAAAAGTATGAGAAAGAATTCATTGCTGCTATAAAAATCAAATCTTTAGAATAAATTTCAATTTATAATATTTATCTAAAACAACTAAACCGAATTTTGTCTGATTGTGAATCAAATACTTTGAGAATTGAATACTCGAAGTATTGAAATTTGCTGATAATTATTTTTGATATCAAATATATTGAGACAACAACTGATAGCAAATTGTCATTTTTGTTGTTTTTGTAATTTTTTAACAACATTGTGATTCATCGACAAATTATTTCAATTAGATATCACTTGCAGTTTGAGACCTAAAATATAATTCAAATATTGTAATTAAACAATATTTACAGTCATTAATTAATAATCTTTAAAACAAATTATTTCAGTCTAAAAGCTTAAAGTAAAAAATGTAGAAATCTATTCAATGTGCTAATACGTTATCGGATTCAAGAAATAATAATACACTAAAATGAAAGGATATTATTTAAAAAATCATCAGATTAGTGTTTCTATTTCACAGCACTAATTGAAAAAGTCTGTAATGATATGACTTGTTACTTTAATCGGTTAACTATTTTATTTTAAGTACTATTAAAATGCTATTTTAGGTATTTAAATTGAGTACAATTACTTTTTATTTTTTTACTTACTACTACTTTTTCTTCACTTTACTGCTAACGAGCTATATCAGATCAGATTTAGTGTTAGTCTTTTTTCAAATTAATGTCACATTTTGTGGAATGAATAGAATGAATTCATTTGGTAGTTATAACTCATTCTTTTTGTTGCTGAAATTAAAAAATATTAAAGTTGTGTGTGTGTGTGTGTGTGTGTGTGTGTGTGTGTGCTCTCAGTAAAAAGTGAAAGAAAATCAAAAATTTTTCTTTCAGAAAAAATATTTTGTGAAAATTTTAGAGAAAAATAAAAAAACTATTCACTACCATTTTGGCAAGAATTATTTCTGATAAACATTTCTCTCAGTTGTACTCAAATATTCATCCTTCTACAACTAAGCTCAACTATATTCACCACTATTGCGCTCAATTACAACTCCATTTTCTTTCTTTTTTTTGACTAAATATTTAATAAATTTACAATTGTAGTTTTATCGTATTCGAAATTATCTTTGATGGCACTTTCAAATATTAATTTTTGTAAAGACTTAATTGAACGTACTGTTATTTTTAAGTATGTTGGTATTTTGAGTTTCAGTAGTGCGAAAATTTACTAATACATAAAATATATTTACCTATTTATTGACATGTCTATTCATGAACAGATAAAATAATTTTCAAGTACAACAATTGCCCATCAATACAATTGTATTTTGTAAAAAAGTTTTGGTATTCTTATTCATTTATAGGTCATTATATTTTATTTATCATTTTTCAAATCTTTCAAAACGTCAAATTCTTACGTGAACTTTTTAAACAAGCAGAAAGTAAAATTTTCTTAGTAGGCAAATAGAAGACAATAAATTTGATACAATGACTAAAATTGTGTCGGAGTTTAAACGTGAAGTAACTATCATCACCAACGCAAAGCAGAGTGTCAGCCTCTCACAGTTCCTTTATTCATTCAGTGATTGCGAGGCTGAAATTTTTCAGTTTTAGAACTTGAATTCTGAATTATTGCAAATACTTAACATTGATATTAAATTTTTTTAACTATCACTCTTTTATCTATTGAATAATGTACGTATATTAAATTTGTTCTTTATCTGTTGTTTCAGACTAATTATTGCTTGATTACAAAATATTTGTGCTTGGCAAAATCGTTTATTATCATTATACATTATAATTAATTATCACAAACATTGTGATGAACTTAATTAAATGATAGATTAGTTTGTTAATTAAAATGTCATGTGATTAAAATTTTGAAAGCCGAAATTTCAAAAAAGAGTTCATATTCATTACTGTTGCTGTGTTCAGCACTGTCTTTCATATCCATCACAAATCATTTAATACTGTACTAA
>UYYF01005144.1:168-13373 GCA_900618365.1 Thelazia callipaeda
GAAACAAACAGCTTCTCTATGCAAATTACAATTTCAGTAACAAACATGACTGATTTGTTGCTCTTATAAAGGCTTGGGAAAGGGAAAATATTCACCGAAACATCGGTCGGCTTAGATTCTTGAATATAACGTAGTAAGTCACTGCCTGATAAAGTTTGTAGCACACTGTGTAAATTAAACCGTTTTTTCGGCAGTATAACAATCATTTCAACGCCATCAATATAAGGGAGTTTGATTAGTCTTAACTGATTGTTAGCGAAATGATGAATATAACTTGAAAGAGACATCATATCCACCTAAAATGGTAAAATAAAGACTTTTTTGCAGTTACTAGCATATTTATTATTTATGTAAAATAAGCAATCTCAAAATGAACAGATTGTCACAAATCAGTAAAATACACTGTTCATCCTCCATTTTCTTCTCGGACTTCTAATATTCTAACTGCAAGATAAGGCAGCATTCTTCTTTTAGGTTTCGTACTTGTTTTGCAGCGTGCTTTTCTTCCACTTCATTCATGATATGCGTGTCATTCTTTACTTTCTTCCCTTGTTTCGTCTTCGTTGTTTCAGAAGTCCTGCAACAAAGGCTACATGAGCATCATCGTCATCGTTATGGTCTGCTACTTCTTTTCGCTTCTTGGAAATCACCTGTGATGTGGAAGGTCCTTCAGAAACTTGTTACCAATCATTAATGAACTAATCTGACTGACTGCTTGAATGTTTCTCTCGTATTACTACCATTTCCCCTGTTCTGTCATCTTTGACTAGCATTACTTTTGTTGCTGCAACTGATCTCGCTGGTATTTGCGCCATTTACTTCCATAGTCGCATCATGACATTGCCGTAAGATAAAAGTAGATCACAGAATGCAACAGAAACCAGAAATAATCAAGAAATAATGTCTTTCTTTACAGATCAGGCACAGTCCATCGTCTACGATTACCTCAAACTCAGACTTCAATAGCTAAACCTATATATTTGAGGAGATTTAAATTTTGTAAAAGATTTTTCTGGATATCCCACATTCTTTTATAAAATGTGATATAATTTTCATTTGATTTGTTTGAGTAGTTTATGTGATCGAATCTGTTCACTAGAAATTCACACAGCTTTTTGTTATAGTGACTAACATAAAAATTCTAATAATGGCTGTGAAGAATTTACTAATCTATCTTGATTATCATGCTGAGTCATGATGATTATCTTTGAATATGCATGTAAATTAACATATTTTGAACACTTTTGGAAAAGTATTCATAAATACAATCTTTAACTTTTAATCGCCTTGCGATATGATTTTTTTTTCAATTGACATATACTAGACAATGTCAAGATTTTATTGCCATTACTTCCGTGACATTGAAATTATGAGGAGTAATATAAAATGAAGCCTGTAACTTGAAAAATTAGAAGACTTGAAAGGAAAACAGATGGTACAATGTCATTTAAAATAAGGCTTTCTTATGGAAGTTTTAAAAATTGTTTTGCAAATTTTGCAATTACAAAACACAAATTTTTGTAATAGTAAATAAAATTTTTTGTATAATCAAATAATTGAAAGTAGAACGTTGGAATATTCTTGAGAGATGCTTAAATTATGAATCATTCAAGTTGTACTATAATTATCGCCATCATAAAATGATGAAAATAAGGGAGGCAGTAACTGTAGAATTCAATTTTTTCGAGACTATTTTTTTCATGAAAAATATTTGCAGTGCAATAATAATATCACTCATTTGTAAAGAATTTTGTGAATAAAAATAAGTAAATACAGTTCTTCAGTATAAAAAGACGATTGCTGCTAATAACGAAGAAAAAGTTTGATCTAAGATCATTTTATATTTATAAATATTTGTGAACTTACAGCATAAAAAGGGATGATTTTTTTGTCATAAAAGAATTCTGCACATATTTTGCCAAGCGTTTGAAAAAGTTGAGAGATGCAAGTAATAAAGTATATCCTTCTTTCTTGCAAGCTATCAACGACAAATAATTGAATTTGAATTAAACTTTAGGTTGGAAAATGATTACTGCAATGCAACCTATCTTGCATCTTTGCACATTCCTTCAGAACACCACAGAATGTCGAAATGTGTATGTTAAAAGCTTTTAAACTTTTTTTTTGAACTGAAAAAATATTACTAATAAAAAACTAACCAAATGAGGAATATTTGGATTTCTAACACAAATGTGTTCATATTTTTCAGCTCAAAATTAGAAATAATACAAACTAATTTTGCGCTTAATTTGTTGTACACAGCCAGAATGGAAAGCGAGTCAAACATCATGCTGTCACCATATGCAATGTCCAGTGCACTTTTTTTAATTTACGGTCTTGGAGAAGGCAAAGTTAAAGAAGAAATATTTGACTTAATGGCTTATGGTATATCATTAAATTTTTGCCTTTGTAAATAGTTTAATTTTTGGCATGCAAAATTTTATTTTGTATCAGTACTATGAGGTTTGAGATATTTATCTCTTAATCACAAGCTTAAGGCTCAACATTTGATGACTTGAGGTCGCAAATTACTCGTTTTGTGCATAACAAAATTAATATAATGGAAGAAAATTGTACTCTTATTACTGCAAATCGGTTGTATATCCCACGAATGTATCTTTTTAAACGTAGACTATACAGTTTGGTTCGAGTTCATTGGAAAGAAACTGTATATCCTTTTGATTTCAAGAATAAAACGAGTAGTGCTCAGGTAAGAATTACTGAAAATAATTGTAATATAAGTGCAGTATGTACTTCTTGATTATTACGTAATGATGGATATAAATGTTTCCCTATATTTGTGACAAGTTGATTCAATTAAAGGAATTAGCAGTGTAACATGCTGAAGTAATATTACAAGCTGTTAATGCAACTTTTAAAGTTTCGTTAATTAACGCGCAATTTTTTATAGAAAATTAATACGTGGCTTTTGAATAAAATTAACTTTACAAATGTGGAATTTATTAATACCAAAAATTTCAATCCAGTCATCGGAATTTTTCTATTAAATGCAATTTATCTGAAAGCCAACTGGAAATATGCAGTTACTACTACTCCTATGCAATTTTATAAATATGATGGCACTATAAAGCAGGTACTAAATCTGTTTATTTTAAGGCATTAAAAATTTTATTAAATTTGTGATTTTAAAAATTTTTATAAATCGTAAACAAATGTAATATACAAAATTTCTGTTCAAACATAATACCGTATACAAATAAATCTTCGTTCGAAGACACTAAAAATAATGTTATTAAAAACTTTTTTTTCAGCAATTGGTCATATTTTTGAAATCCTTAATGCAAAATAGGTTTTCATTAATGTATTTCAATTATTGTGTAGAAATTTTTTTAAACAAATAATTACACATTTGATATAAGTTTAACACTGTCTACTTTCATCTCATAACTTTTCTATGGATTAAACAATGAAAGCAAATTTAACTAAGAAATTTATTTCCGATGACAATGAATATTCACTATGGTAGGTTTTTATATCATGAAAACCACTTAGTACGCATTGTTAAATTGCCTCTTGCCTGTGATTCTGACGATTTGGATATGATTATTATTCTTCCAAAAAGCCGCTTTCATTTGAATGATGTAGTACGTTATTTGGAAGGAAAAGACTTGATCATTCTTGTGCGCACAGCTATTCCAAACCATATGGAAGTCAGATTTGTTTTTGAACTTTATTTGAATAACTTGGCTTTTATATTATTTGAAGGTTAAATGGCGTCCTGATGACATGCATTTGTAGGTACGAGTACCAGAATTCCAAATTGAACAAACAATGGAAATGAAAGAATTACTGAGTGAAAGATATCTAACAGAAACATTTACTACAGATGCTAATTTCACGAATTACTTCTTTCATTCTGTTCCTATTTCTCAGATAATTTATAAAGGTTCCATTGAAGTGAGTGATACCATCATATTTTAATGGACAAAAAGCACTTCTGAAGCTTGAAATTAAAACACAGAAGCTTTCACCACATACTACTAAAATTATCAGCAATGCTTTGAATGATTTTAGCAATGATGTATGAGTACAATTAATTCAGTCCGTCACTATTTGTAATTTTCAGTTTTACATTTTGTTTTTTAAGATCAAACCATCAGAAAGTAAAAGTGATTCAAGTGAAATTGATCAACCATCGTGGGTTCGTCGAGATGCAGTCAAATTCTTCGCTAATAAACCTTTTTTGTATATGGTTGTTAAAAATCTTGAAAATTTGCTGTTTTTGGGACTATATTCATAGTTATAGAGGAGTGCTCTTATCATGTCAGTTTTGTTAGATAGAAAAAATACCTGATTTCTGTGCTGCAAAATATTTTGCAAGTTAAAAAAGTAGTCAAGTTTGTTCAATTTTTATTTATAATATAACTGTGCATTTCTTTTTTCTTGATAGTATTCAGAGAAATTAATTGAAAATTTTTATAGATGCAAATTCTGAATTAATCAAAAATGTGAGCTTTTGGATGGTTGCTCTGATTAATTTGCCCATAAACTGATAAAAATTTTACACGCATGTTATCAATTATTTTGTTACTCTATTCATATACTTTTTAAACAAATAGATGCAACGAATAGAAATAATTTGTCTTATTTTAAATAAATTACTTTCAAAACTTTTTTACAATCATATTATGATTGGGCAAGGAAGAATAATTTGTACTGTTATACTAATTTTCTGATGAGAAATTTTTAAATTTTCATTTAAAAAAATATACCAATCTAAGAAAACTACTATAAGATATATGCTTGTTTAAATATGCTGAATTTACAAAACTTACTTATCAAGCAGTAAATCTGAAAAACATATTTCACACAGCATATTTTAAGGTTTGCAAAAAAATTGCTGCTATAGTATTTCAAAGATTTGTTTTAAAAAAAAGTAACAAACAGATATATAAAAATTGCTATCATTTAAAATCAGTCAAGACAATAGTTAATATTAAATTAGCAACGAGAGAAAATATATTTTATATAACTTTCAGGCATTATTTTTCATTTTTCGCTCACAAGAAGTCAGTCTTTGAAATATTAAAAAGTTTTTCAAAAAAAGCTTAAATGATTTACTCTATACTTATAAAACTATCGATAACTGATTATGTTGTTTATATTAAACAAAAATAATCATTTTCCAATGGTATTATTATTGTAAGAATATTGTATTTATTAAACTTACTGCGCAGTAATTGCATCCTTTCAGCATTAATTGTCTTTGAAAAGTGTTTGCTAATAAATATCAGAGCATTTTAACAAATTTTATTGTGAGAAAAATAGAAAGAATTACGCTTTACTTTCAAGGAGAATTTACTGAGATGAAAGCTCAACTTATGTCTGAGCATTCTAAACTCATTAGCTTTACAAATAAATATTCATTACTCATTTCTGCGTTCAGACAATCTTTTGCTGTATTTAGGAGCAATTATTTTTGATGGTATTTGCTTAAATCATATCGTCAATACTTTAAAAAAATCAAATATTAACTTTTATTAACTTTTCCATTTAAGAAAGTTTTTGTATAATTCGATTTTTGTCTATTAAATTTGTCGTGAATTATAGCGAAAAAAGATTCAGACTAAGTGCTTACATCTCAACTCATCAAGTAGAAGATATAGACATGCAAGGAAACTGATTCTTTTATCAGTTAAAAAATTGATAATTTTACTTGTTTGTAACAATTAAAAAAAGTTCACAAAATGAATTAAATATGAAATTTCTTAGTGAAAAATATTTTCTTCCATTATTTTACTTCAAAACTTTGCAAAGGTCAAAAGAACAGTGCTTAATTTTGATTTTGATAAAGTGTTAAGATAAATATTAACGAAAATATCTAACTTGATAATTTGTAAAAGTAGTCATTTAATATTGAATTTTTAAATATTGAACAAAGTGATTATTTGATCTCATATAAAAAGTAAAGAATAAAGTGGATAAATCGCTAGCAAATGTATACTGATCCTATTTCAGTTTATGCGTTTTCATTTTTTTTTCACAAATTTTATAAATTCGAAATTAATTATTGTTTAATTAAAACAAGGCATCGAGCTTAATTTCAATTCTAGATCATTTCTTTAGAAGCTTACCATCTGTTTTTTCATATTAGTAATGATAAATCCCAGTTGTTTCCTTGCATAAAGCTGTTTAAACAACACAAGTTAGTTCAGAGAAAAATATAATTTTTTACGAAAATATTTTTTAGAATTGATAGTACTAGGTTTGTATGCTTTATTCTTTTGTTAAAAAAATGCTTACATCCATCTGAACACGTATTATGTTAAGCTCTACATAGATGGAAAATAATACGTCATTAGTGCGCACACTTGTCCTTTACGTAAGCATCCCTTGTTTACACGAAAAATATTTCTTTTAAGTGAATAAAGCAAAACAGTTTTGATTTTTTAGCACCATCCTTTGAATCTAAAATAAACATTCAGTTGATATCTCTGAAAATGTTGACTATAAATATTATCCAAAAATAACAGTGCATTACAGAAGCAATTTTTTACAATAATTTAGCTGTTTTGTCAAATTTGTATATTGTAAAAGTACTGCAATGTTTTTGAAAAAAAAGTGTAAATGACTTGTTAGTGAATTTTTGTTTTTCTATTCAAATAAAAGTGATTACAAGACTAAGAAATCAAGATTACTTAGATTGCAAAATACTTCAAGTTCTTTATAATATGTAATCGTTATGTAAAATGCTCCTTATTTCAGAATTATGCAAATAGTAAACTCTGTGTTTTTTGTCTTTGCAAATATTCAAATTGTTTGCATTTTTGGCGAAATGTATGTTAAGAATGAAACTTTAAAGCATTTAAGTTAATAAAATATTACTAGCTATTTTCAAAAGTACAAAAAATCATTATTGAATCAAAATTTAAGCAGATTTTTGTATAATAAGAAAAAGTTTTCTCAGAAAATTAACTTGTGCAAAATCCATGTAATTACTTTGCAGTAATTACGTAGATTTTGCACAAGCTAATTTTGCTATTCGATTACTCCAAGAAACAGCAGAATATGGCAAATCCACGGTTATATCTCCAGTATCGATATCAACATCACTTTTTATGATTTATTACGGTTCAGGTGGCGCAACAAGACAAGAATTGAACAATGCGTTGGCAAACGGTACAAACCGTAAACAAAAATTCTTCGTAGAGAATTAATGAAAAAATAGTTCCAAAATAGTCCAAAAATCTTAAAGCTAGTGCTTAAACTGATTTAACGTTTATTCACTTTATCTCAGTAATCCTTATACCTAACTAATATACCAAAAAAGTAATGCAAGTTAACAGGTTTCTGAGTTGCAGAGTGATATCATTTTAAATTCAAAAAGGTAATTAAAATCAAATATTTTAGGGGCTAATGCAAGACACGTGCAGTTTTACGTCGCCAAGTTACTGACAGACATTGCTAGCTCTAAATACAAAAATTACAAATTGGATATAGCTAATCGTATTTATGTACGACCAAATTTACCAGTAAAATTGACTTTCCATCGTTTTATTCGATTGTTTTATCAAGAAGTGTTGCACGAAATAAACTATTATCAACGTTTTCAGATTGCTCAAGTAATGATAAAATTAACTATTACTAATTAAATAGTCAAGAATGATAAGATTTTTCAAGCAATTTAAAACTAGTGATGGCATCTTGCGTGCTGTTGACAGATAAGATTAATTTTTATTGTCCAAAAGCGATCAATTGAATACTTCACTGAATTAACGAATAAATGCAAATTCTCATAAATTACAATAAAAAGTTACTCAGAATGACTAATCATCACTTGCAGGAAGTCAATAATTGGGTTTCGAGTAAGACTAATGGTAAAATCAGCTCTATAATAAATGCAGACGCTTTGACTCCAAATACAAATATTTTAATTTTTAACGCTGTATACTTCAAGGGCGCATGGCAACAGAAGTTTACAGACACTAAACAAGATGCATTCTATAGTGATCCTTTTCACTTTAAACAGGCATAATTTTGATCTTGATCTTGATCTTGATTTTGACCTCAAATACTCTAAGGTCTGTATAACTACTCAATTAATTTTATTTGTGTTGCAGGTTGAAATGATGTCCATTACGGCTAAGTTTCCACTATTCTATGATAAAAACTTGATGCTTCTCAGACTACCATATATAGGGAATGAAGTTGAAATGATAGCTATTTTGCCAAGAAATCGTTTTAATCTGCCAAATGTTCTGAGAAATTTGACAGGCCAAAGTCTTCTCTATTATATTTATAACGCAAGGGAACATGAAGTGGAAGTAGTTTTTCATTCAATTTTACAAATAATCTCTAAAGTTTCATAAATACAATTTTGTAGTGATCCCTTCGAGAAATTTACAAAATTCTAGATTCAAAACTTGAATAATTAATTGAAGTAGCGATCATCATTAGTCAGATATAATGAATGGAAGTCCATTAATGGCTTATGTGGTTAGAAGTTTGTGAGTTTCAGCTGCATTTACCGAAATTCAAACTGAATGGAGATTATAACTTGAAAGATATTTTGGAAAAATTGAATATTACAAAAATTTTCCATGCTGATGCTAACTTTTCTGAACTTACCTTCCGGCAAATATTTGTTAATAATATTGTTCACAAAAGTTTCATTGAGGTTAGTTGTAATAAAATATACTCAAAGTTTTTCATTTATTTTATTGTTAGAATATTTACTCATTTTTTTCAAGATTAATTAAAAGAATTACTTTAATAATTTCAGTTAATAAATTCAAAAAGCTTCTAAATGCAATTGCAAATGTCAAGTGAGACTGTCGCTTAGTCTTTTTTTGTTGGTATTTTTTAGGTAAATGAAGAAGGAACAGAAGCAGCTGCTTCTACACGTGTAGAATTAGAAGATAAAATATTACCAAATATTGCATATTTTCATGCTAATCAGCCATTTTTGTTTGCAATCGTTAAGGATTCAAAAACTATTCTTTTTGCTGGACAGTTTTCTTGAAATTATTATTGAGTACTGAATAATTTTTCTGAGTAATCAAGTTATGAGGTAATGAATGTGTTTACTCTCTGACCTTTTTTGCTAATATCTTAAATAAAATACGCCCAGCATTTTGCCAAATGTCGTTACAAATTTACAAAACGAAATAGAAATTGAAGAAAATTTTTATTTTGGATTGCAATTGAATTACTTGCAATTAAGTCAGATTTACCAAGAAATCATAAATGGATTATTTTGTCAAATACTTTTAAATATGTGATCAATTTAATAAAATTATGAATTAAAAATATTTTCAGGGATTAACTTCGTTCATGTGTCAAAATAAAAGTAAGAAAGTAAGTACTAGATGAAGCACTGTGCTATGTACTTATTCGAAACAAGTATAGCCTGAAATACACTTTCAAAGACCAAATTTAAAAATTATTACGCTTTAGGCTAATCTTATCATTATTAAAATGATAAATATTAACACTGCAATCAGAATTGTTTGCAAGTCAAACATTTTATCAATATTTGTTCACTGTTTATTGGAAATTAATTTTTTATGCTTTCTTTCCGATATTCGGAGTAATACTGGATTTCAAACTGAGCAGACTGCTACTGCTAAGTAAATGACAAATTCAATTACATGCAGGATAAAACAGACGTTAATAATAACATGTTTACTGAATTAACAAATTTAGCGATGATAGAATAAACTAATAAAATTGAAAAGATATCTGGATGCAGCAATTTGCGTGTATGTCATTATTTTTGTAAAACAACTGTATTTTATTTTGATAATAATAATAACGTTAATGCAGTAAAAGACTAGCATGCAATTTTTGATATTTCAAATGTGATGGTTTCGATATGTTTGTTTATTAAACGTTTAATTTTCAAACGTACACAAATATAAAATTAGGATTGTAATATATTAAGACGTAAAACTGTTGTTATCTAAATTTTTTATGTATTTAACAAAGTTTATTATCTGTAATCAGCCACAACAAAGTGCTAAATAAATACTAACTTTAAAATTTTTCAGTGATTACTTTATTTCCTTATCAACAAGAGGAGTTGTATCATAACTCGAATATATTACGAATTGCAAGAGCCAAAATTATTTGCCAAATAATTTGTTGAAAAATATACAAACAGACTGAAAGATTACAAATTACTTACAAAGAGCGTAATAATAATGCAAAATCTTTCACTTTGTTTGTACTTGAAAAAATTGGATAAATTTTTTAAAAAGTGAAAAAGATATAGTAAAGTTTTTTTTAATTGCTTTAAAAGAGTAAATGTTTTTTTACTTTCATTTTTCATCTAATATACTTTCTATCTCATCAAATCCATTATAAATATGACAAAAAATTTGAAACACAGATACTGTATTAAGTACCAAAATTAATTTACGTTTCAGTTTTATCTGATCCCATTTGCTGTTTACAAAAATTAAAGAAGCAAAAATTATATGAATCTTACTGAAAACTTCACTTATTAAGCCACTGTTTTTCATGCTAAAAATGTAAAAATCTTTTTTTCATTACATTATTTAAGTAATGATAATACTGTTAAAATAATAAAAATAGTGCTGTTTGATTCCAAAATTTTACAGGTAAACAAAAGTTTGAATGACTTGTTTGTCAAATTTCTTTAGCATAATATTTGTTAAATAGCTTTTGTTTGTGCAAATAATTTTTTTTGTAAATATAACAGACTTCAGTAGTAAACCATTTCTGATTAAATCATAAATCATTTTCTGAAACCATTTAGTATATAAGATTGAAGATGAAAGTACAAAAACATTACAAACTTTGCATTACTTTGGTGACTAATCCATGCGAAGTACAAAATTTACAAATGATAACTTTTTCCATCTTATTCATAATACAAGACCAAACTTGGTGGTACTACTAATTAGTGCTAATCCATTTATTTTTTGCTGGCTTGTCTATGATGATCTTTGTTAACTTTTTGAGGCCTAACTTATTTCTCAAAACTTGAAGGATCCAAAAAGATTGGAATTTTTTCATAAGACAATACTTGATCTTATTTCTGCTTTCAAACTTCCTCGTAATTTTTATTTTCACATAATTAGCTATTCACTTTGAATAATTCTTTAAATATTTACTTGAAATATGAACTTTCCTTAGAATAAAACAGTGGCAGAACCTGGCTACTTAAATGCTTTTAAATTTCATTGTACTATATGTTGTGATATGCTTTTAATTTTTACACAGAACTTGCAATCTTCTTCCAAAAGCTTCTTGAAATATTTGATAATTGATATTCAAGAATCATATTATTAGTAAAATTGCTAGTAAAATTTGTTAACTTATTTGATTGTATGAATTAAAATATAGCAGATAGTATGAAAAACTGCTTCAGCTGTGATCGCAATTCTACTGAATTACTAAATTGAGATCACAGCTGAAGTGCAGGACGACTCTTTGATACTAATTCTACCAAAATGATTCGGAAATAAGTCGTGCGTTCTTTCAGAGTATCGAAAAGATGAATAATATTTGGGCTATTTTGTTATTCTTTTCCTTTGCAAGTGCAAGTATAATTTTTCCAAAAAACCAGCAGTAAGTTCTTAATATTAATATTAAAACAGTGACAGAACTTGATTACTGAAATACTTTTAAATTTCATTGTACTAAATGTTGTAATATACTTCTCAAAAAAACTTTTGAGTTTTAAAATCAAACTTGTCATTTCTTAAACACTCTAAATGTCATTTTCTACAAGAAATTGATAATCCTCTGTAATGTAATAAAAGTTTTGTAGCCAATCTATGGACGTAGCGCAAGCAAATTTTGCGGTTAATTTGCTGCGTGAATCAGTGAAAGATAGCAAATCCACAGTTTTATCACCGTTATCCATACATATGGCTCTTTTCATGTTTTATTATGGATCACTTGGCAAAACAAAAAAAGAATTCAAAGAACTGTTAGCAGATGGTAACTGCTTAAAATTTTTAGCAATTAATGCATTAAAATGAAATTTGAAAAAGTTCAAAAATGCTTACTTAATGAAACTTGAAATTTGATTAAATGATCACCAAACTTTTGACTGATTTTATTATGATAATGCAGAGAGGAATGCCATCAAGTATCAGTCAATAATAACAGTATATAATATGCTATCATAAAATATTTAACAATAAATGGTACTAAGATATTTCAGGTGTAGAAACAGAATCAGAAATTGTACGGCATATGGAAGATTTACTGCAAGATATTGCTGATTCAAAAGATAAAAATTACACGTTACGTTTAGCAATGCGTATTTACGTTAAACGAAGATTACCGGTTATGCATGGATTCATTAATACGTTGAAAGATTATTATGGTGAAGAAGTAAAACCATTGAATCCGAGAAATCCAGAAAAACTCGCTGAGGTATTTTTTACTAGAGAAAATTTTGTTTAATTGATGCTTTTTTTGCTACGGAAAAAACATCAGCTTCACATTTACGACAAGAATTAAAAAAAAGGAAGCTTGGGAATATGATTAATGCTTAGACAGATCTAATTATTTCTTACAGGAAATTAACAGTTGGGTTTCTAATGTCACTGAGCAAAAAATCAAGGATATAGTCAGTGTAGATGATTTGCGTCAGAATTTGCAAATGTTAGCATTAAACGCGCTTTATTTCAAAGGAACTTGGATGAATCAATTTAGCTCAAGAGATACAGGGAAAAAACTGTTCTACAGTTCTGAGGAAAACAGCCGCGAGGTTACAATTACAGTCTTGCTTTTCTCTGAAAGTTCTATTTTACATAAATGATAAATATGCTAGTAACTGCAAAAAAGTCTTCATTTTACCATTTTAGGTGGATATGATGTCTCTTTCAAGTTATATTCATCATTTCGCTAACAATCAGTTAAGACTAATCAAACTCCCTTATATTGATGGCGTTGAAATGATTGTTATACTGCCGAAAAAACGGTTTAATTTACACAGTGTGCTACAAACTTTATCAGGCAGTGACTTACTACGTTATATTCAAGAATCTAAGCCGACCGATGTTTCGGTGAATATTTTCCCTTTCCCAAGCCTTTATAAGAGCAACAAATCAGTCATGTTTGTTGCTGAAATTGTAATTTGCATAGAGAAGCTGTTTTTTTTTTCTAAGCTAACTAAATTGTACAAAATTATTAGTAATTATTCAAAATACTTTTTGGGAATGAATGAAGTTAAATGAGATTTGAACTAATATTATATTCAGTTA
>UYYF01005146.1:0-13007 GCA_900618365.1 Thelazia callipaeda
AAGCAGCTAAAATTTTTTAACAAAAAACAACTGTATTTTATTTTATTTACTTTCATTTATTTACTTTCATAAGGCAAGCAAAGCAAATACAAGCAAGCAGCAATTAATATAATTCAATTTTTTAATGTATGTGAATACAAGTTAATTTTTTAGCTTAATCTATCAATTATTTTTCAATATTCAAAAGTTTTGTTAAACAATTTTTGCAGGGTGAAGTAGATTTTACTACTTCGGGTCAAGCTGTTTTTACTGATTCAAAATATTTCCGTAATTATGGTTGGTACGTTTCCGGAACCATTCCATCACACAGAATCATGCCTGATTCTCAAGTTTCACAGGTATTTAGCAAATTTTTATCAAATATTAAATTTCTATTGACTATTTACTTACAAAATTTGAATCGTTGTTTTAAAAATAATAAATTCTTTTTCATGCGCAAGTAAAAATTAGAAACACTCAAATTGTATTTTAAATTTTGGAATAATTTTTATTTCGTTTTTAATATTTCAATTTTTCAATGCATATATGATTGGTATGTCTTTATTCTATTCACTTTTTTATGCCAAGAAAAGCAAACTTTTTTAAGGTACAATCAAGCAACATTAAATATAATTTAATTTTTTTCAATTTGTACCTTAAATATACAAACCATTTTCGTTTTAATTCAAAAGCGATAAAATATTAACTTTCAAATTTGAATTTAACTTTTTTTTTTGTCATCCAATCTTTTATTATTTTAATTGGTACTTTCAGCTTGGATTCTGTATCAATTTGCAACGTTCTACAAATTCATTACGCATAGAAATGTCATTGCCCAGTACAGTAACTTCTACACTGTTCCTTCTAACTCCATTACTTGGAGAAATTCATATACAAATTATTAATAAAATGTTTGTATTATTTCTACAGTTTCTAACTTTACAACTGTATTCAACACGCATTACGCCACATCTTGGCTCTGTTGCTGCAACGCCTAAGATATGTGTGTTAATTTTTAACTTGTATTATTTTTACTTGAATTCCAAAATTTCATTGTTCAAAAAATGTGCAAAAAAATAATAATTTTTTCAAGTCATTTTTATATTTGATTAATTTTTTTATTAAAGTGAAAAAGTGAATACTTTTTATAAAATTCAAACAGTTCAAGCATTAACAGTTTTGTAATCACTGATAATAATTTTTGAAAGTACCAAAATTATAAATGCTTTCAAATTTTTGAATTTCTTTCATTACATACAATTTTTGATCAAAAATTCAATACCAAACTTTTATATTGTAACTGATATATTTTCAGTACAATTTTTGCAATTTGCAATAATAATAAATACACTTAGTATAAGTGTGTCAATTTTATTGTGGATGTGTAGCAAAATTCGGCGGAATCTTCCACCTTGGAATTGGTTGATAAGGTTATTTTTTTCATCTGATCAGACTCAGAATTTAAAAATAATCATTATCGATCAAAAACTAGCTTTATTTTGAAGTATATGATTATTGAAAAATTTACAGAATATCAGAAGTGATCAATAGATGCGTCTGTGTTTTCAACTTTACTGAACGAACTTTGCCTTCTAATAACAAATCATCCACAATAAATAATTACCAGGAAGATTGGATTAATGCATTTATGGCTTTACACGGAATTGCTGTATGCATATTATCTTTGATATTTATCTTCGGTTATTTGATAATTTCGTGATAACAAGTTACCAATAATCGTTGATATTTGTTAATATTTATTGCTGTTTTTACAAACGTTTAATTAACTGATTAATTAGTTAATTAATTAAATAAAGCGTGCCTTAATTAATTAATTGGTTTAGCATATAAATTATTTAATCATATAAATTATTTAATTATATTTATTTATTTATTCATTAACATGTTTGTTTATCTGAAAGAAATGAATGGGATTTGAAAGTTAGGCAAAAATTATCAAAAAATTACTGATTCAATAATTATTTTTTGCTGATAACTGCTTTGAAATATTTTTTAGTTTAGACGCAAAATTATTGATAGCAAATTAAGGAGAAAGTAGTTATTAAATACAGCGTACGAAATAAATTTATTCTTCAACAAAGTGAAGTATCATAGAAGCAGAAACTTATGTTTACGTTTTACGCTTATGTTTATACGTTTTGCGCAGGAATTAATAATCCCTTTCACTTTTTTTTTTCAAAAATATCACTCGTAATTTTTTTGAAATTTTTTCAAATTATGAAAAATATAAATTGTAATCTTTCTGATATTATCGATAAGAAACATATTTAAATGACTGACCTGAGCAATTACAATTGGACCATTTCAGAAGTAAATTAATTCGGATTTTTTTTTGCATCTTAGCGAATATGAATTTGAAAACTGATAACTTATAATGAATATATTTCCAATTATTTTTTTAAAGTTTCTAACCATTTAAACAAATTGTGTTATAATAAAAATCCGTAAATCTGCTATTTTATATGAAATTATTAATTTTAATGACACGTCACTTCTGACGGTATTTTTGATTTTTTGCTCAGAATAGTAATTAGTTGTTTACTTTGATAACCCAGCAAAATAACTTGTCTATACATTCATATATTGATAATTTTAAGCTAAACACATCCTATAATTATGATTTTAATAGGAAAGGGTAATTTAGCATAGCTTATTGAAAGTAATTCTAATTTGAAAATTACCAACAAATTTGATTTCAGAACATTTAATTTCACTTAAGATTGAAATTAATCATTTGTATGAAAGATATAAAATTGCAAAACAAATTTACGTCACGTAAACTTCAAGTGATAAGCTGAATTTTTTTAATAGATAATTGTTGACAATATGTAAAAGAGATCTGAAAGTTCAAACTTTCACGTAATGAAAATAAAATTTTTCACTTCTTTTTGCTGTAATTAAGTGTTTCTAAATCAAATTCTGCAGTAATTGAAGGAAGATCGTTTCAGTATTACTCTACCTTTCATTTTTGACTTTGAGGAAATCACGTATTCAACGTGAGGATTTAATTGATATGAAATTTTTTTTCGTCAACAACTGTTCTCGCCATGACGATATTTATACCATTAACCGAAATTGCTTAATTCGATCATTAAACTTCAAACTATCATGATTTTTCTACAATTTGCTAGTCTGCTAGTTTTAAATTTCATTTTAAATGAAATTTAAATGATAACTAACAAAGTTTAAAAATCGAGATCAGAAATTTTGCATCAATTCAGATCACACCAAAACCATATGGAACAACGTCAAAAATTTTTCTTTGAAAAATTAAAACAAAGCAATTAAAAATTATTGTAAATATAAGTCGAATGATAAAGCGATGATCATTTTCATTGCTTGATTTACATCATTTATCACTTATCGATAACAGCACATGAAAACGGACAAACAAAAACATAAATTCTTTTTCAAATTATTCGCAATAATAAAGATAATGGCTTATTAGTCGTAATTAGTGCTAAAATAATTTGTAATACAAAACTAAACGAATATTAGACAATAAAAATAATTAACTTTAATCATTTTAATTCGGAATAAATTAGTCTATGTTCATAATAATGATAATTAATTACGACTTCACAAGCTATCACAGTTCGATATTTCAACAAGTCACACACATACAATACACTCAACGTAATTTTGTAAATATTTTTCAAAATTTACAATAAAAAATTATAATATATTTAATGATATTAGAAAATTGAAAGAGATAACAGCAACAACATTATAGGACATTGCGTGTAGATTTGCACTGTAATCAAACACTTTTCTTTGGTAATAAATATTATAAATTATACTTAAATACTATCATTTATAATATTACTACCTTTTTCTTGCAATTATAAACAAGCCGTTGTATTTAAAATTCAAATTTTTAATTCTATTTTAAATTCAAAAGCTCGCCTTACATTGAAAGCTTATGATTTTAGAAATTTTAGTAATTTGTAAATAAAAAATGTTACAAAAAGCATCTAACTGAAAAAAAATCAGCAAAATTTCTAAAAATAATTCATAATTTTTAAATAATTAATTAGGACAGCTTTATATTAATGAGATAGTTGTTTCTCGTTTGTTTTACTAAAAAATTGACATGTCAAAATTGGAATGCAAAGAAGTAATTTTTTTATAGAAAGTATAATAATTATATATTAAAATTCCTAAATTTAATCAATCAGATGGTCACTTTTGGATGGTCAAAGTTGTCCAGTATCATCATTACAATGAGTTTGATTCTGTTGCTCTGTTGTTGTTGTTAAATGATCCACTGATGGATTGCGCAGGTCACCGAGATTTGACATATCACAAGTTTCAGCGCCATAATCGAAAGTTGATCGAAATGATGGCAATTTAGTAAGTTTTGCTAGTACTGCCGGATCACTTAATTTCGGTTTTTGTGATTCCAAATATTTAAGTGGACTGAAAAATAATTTATATTACAAACTTTTGTATTCATTCTGTTTGCTTATTTTTTGTAGAAATGTAACTAAAAATAATTGTTATCATTTAAAAATAACAAAATAATTGTAACTAAAATAAACGACAAAAAAGCTTAGAAACTTTTAAAAGCAAAAAATTTATTTTTATTTAGTATTTGATCTGTTTTTACAATCAATCTTATCATGATGAATCAATCAATCAATCAATCAATCAAAAAATGGAAAAAGATCAAGCAGAAATTAGACTTCGTACAAGATGTAGAAGTAAAATGTTACTAAAAATTATTACTTATCATTTGAAGTTTATTTTATACTAACTTTTTCATTCCATCTAAAGTTTCGCTAGTTTGACGCAATTGTTTTCTAGTGCTAGCTAAGCCTTGCTTTAGTGCTTCTTGCAGTACTAACATTTGGCTCGCCCCGCCCGAGCCAATTTTTTGCGATTTTTCCTTCTCATCTAGCATTCCAGCATGATTTCTCGAGATTAGACCACTTGTTGAAGGTATAACAGGGCCATTACCAATGAATGGCAATAACTGCGCTTGTTGTGGGATAACTGACGAGGTATGCAAATTGTCATCTCGAGTATCCACTGATAATTTTCGAAATGATTCCTTCAATGTATATTTTGTAAAAATGGTCAATTAATTAAGTAAGTAACATATTTAGTATGCATACTTGTGACCCTAACATATTTAGTATGCATACTTGTGACCCCAACTTTAAAATAGTTTTGCAAGACGTAATTTTAAGAATACAATACAATATAACAGTTATTTATTTCATTCAGTAAGAATTGTCACAAAACACTTAATACAAGCGCTGCTTAACTTATATTTCAAATAGTGCGCACTCTGAAATTCACATCATCTCAGTTATCGTGTACTCAAAAATTTGCATATTGTTCTTGGATCAATTTACTTTAGTATTCCGTAGAGGAAATTTTAATTGTCTTGGTGGATACATTGCTGTTGCTACACGTAATGAAGCGGGTTCAGCGTAATTTCCTATCAGTGATGCGACAGACTTCCGTCGTGATACATTTGTCGTGTCTCGCCATTCAACGTCACGTCTGAATTAATCTTCGGACTTTTGTTCATATCAATTTTTTTAAATGCATACTCAATTCTAATCTTAATTATGAGTATTTTCGCGTATATTCATAATTTTTAAGCAGTCTTAATGTAATAATTATTTTCTGCAATGAGAAAAAAAAAGGATTTGACCAGTACATAAATTGACTAGGAATAATTATAAATAATGAATAAGAAGTCAGGTTACGCGTCAAATGGTTGCTCAATTTGATTCGCCACAAAAGATGTCCCAACATCGTCTTCAGTGATTCTTCGAAAGCGTTCCAGTCTTTCTGAACGTCGTCGTGCAGTACTGACACTTTCTTCACTCTTTCGTTTTCTACAGAATGTACAAATTTTATACTTTGAAACAAATAATCTAGAACAAATAATCAAATCTTTTGTCAATTATTTTATTTTAATTTAATCTAATAATAATCTTTACGCTTATATGCTAATTATCTGACTTACTGTACGTTACTTATTTAATTATACGTCGATTATTCTAATTTTAAAAAATAAAAAATTCATTTGTTACTTAAAAAAAGTAAGGATTCATAAAAGATACAGACTGATTAATTATTTCGCTACATATATATTAAATCATTATTAATTATTATTATGAAGTATTTCGATGAAGAAAACCAAACTCATCGGATTTTTTCATTTGTTCGATTTGGTTTTCTTCGGTGCATTCCACAATTGCGCCTTCACCTGAATCTACAATTTCCTTCCGTTTTCCTTCCCAAAGCTTTGGATTAAATGACATTCTATTGAATATCGTTTCACCTCCCAAGACTTTTGATCGTTGTACATCCTTAATTCTACGGTTGCTTGCCAAGCCACTGCCTTCTTGTTCGTCAATATCCTGAATTTATATTTCATACTTCCTTTATCTCATTAGTATTTGTGTGATATATTCTATTCGAATATGTTATTCTTAACCTTAGCGTCAGCAATATAAGCCAACTTGATTCATCGTTGCAAGCAAATAATCAAAATTTTACTACAAAATGTTTACATTACTTTAATTGTATTTTGGTCTAAAATTGCAAATAAAGCTTTTGCTTGTAAATTTTTGAAAAGTTTAGAAATAATAACAAATTAATAACGAAGAATACAAAAGAATACAGAAATATCAATGCCTTCAATTTCGTGTTAAAATGAAGCGTTTCATACTTTGATGTTATCAGAGTTTTGGTTTTTGGACGGATTCACAAGATAATTTGGGATATAATTCCCAGAAGGGATTGCTTGAGTGGGAAAAGATGGTGGTAAACTTGACATCACCTATGAAAATATTATAAATAAGACCAATTATAATAAATTGATCTGATATATTGATCAAATAATTCGAATTTTTGAGATTCAATCTCACTTTATGATTAATTCATAAATAAATTTCCAAATAAACAATAATTGAGCTATAACTTGCCAAAGATTTAAATCAAATTAATTTGAAATTGGACTGACTTGTGGATTAGACATGAGGATATTAATATTTGATCCAAGCTCGGGAGGTTGCATCATTGGTCGCTGTTGAATACCTTTTTTCGATGACATTTTTTCATATTGATCTGATGAGCTGTAATCTGTAGTATCCTGGAAGCTCACTTCATAGCTTGTAATTAATAATATTCAAAATGCTTTTAAGCTTGAAAATTAAATGTCACTCAAAAGCTGAAATAGAATTACATTCAATTTTTAAGCTGCAAGCTAAATCCAAGTTTGATATTCAAATACTGACATGTTTTAATGATGCAAGTGACTGATATATTTTAATTATAAATACCGTATTTTAATTTCAAGCCAAAACAGTAAGTGAACATTTTTAAGAAAAAATAATCCTCGAAAAATTACTAGAGCAAGTAAACTATTTATGCAACTTTTAATAAATTCATACAAGTTAAGATTAAATTTGAATGATAAAAAAATATTTATTCATTTATTAAAATATTTTCAAATCATATTTGAAATATTTTCGAATAATATTTTCAATTCTTTTACAGTTCGAAATTATGGTTCCAAACAAAACAAGTCAAAATACTTCTGCTCCACTTTCTGGCTCAGTACGGACTCCAGAATCATCCACAGCCCTGCGATTTTTGGCTGAGTTTGAGGTGCTTGACTGAGCTACCTGAGGTGGTAATGAACCAGCACGAATATCTGCTAGGGATTGCAGCTAAAATAATGATAGAAATTTAAAGTAAAAAGAACAAACGATATTAATAAAAGTGGGTTAAGCATGGACTTGGACAATTCATTTACAATATAAGGATTAATTTAGTTCAATCATAAAATCTTCACTAAATTAAATCGCCTCATAAACTAAAAAAATACAAATTTAAATTAAATGAAAGGCAAAAAAAAACCTGATAAGGTTTTGAGGGGTCGATTGGTGGAGGTCCGGGAACTTTAGCTTCACCCGTATATTCATGCATCGAATGAGTGGTCATTTGTGATGATGGCCTAGATTCTTTTGTTTTAAAAGACAACGGTAAAGTAGACGAAGTTCGCTGCCCTTTTGATGTGGACTGCAATTCATGAATTTTGTATTTTTTCAACTAAATCTTCTTTAGTATGATAAGTAGATCGCTATATACAATAATTACAAAGTTGCATTACAAACTTATACAGATAACTATTTAAAATACTGATGAATATGCGAATATTGAATATGCAAAAAGTGAGTTATTTATTGAATAATTAACTTTAGATATTCGTCATTTAATGAGTAAAGATTGAGTAAGATTACCGGTTGACTGATATGTTCATGAATTTCGTTTGCAAGCCTTGATTCCAGAGTTTGAAGCTTTTGAACAAGTACCTGTACCTGTTCTAACAATTCACGATTTGCATTCAACAACTGATGTGTCCGGGACTGAAACCTCGAAATCAAAATTCAAAACTTAAATTTCGAATTTGCAGTTCAGCCATATTGCAGACTTGCTTTTTCTAGAAGTTACGCTGAAGATGAATATAATAAATTACAAAAGTTTTGCTTTGTAGACATAAATTTGGATAATATAAAACAAAAGTATAAAAAATGCAAAGAATTTGCACTAAATTATAGTAATAATAAAATTTTATCAAAAAATTTCGTATTACATTATTTGTTAATTAATTTAATGTCTGTTAACAATTTTAATCCTTTGTAATTTTAAGTAATACCTATTTTATAATAATATTTTTGAATAATTTTTCCTGCAAATGTAACATTTTGAAGAAACAAACTTGTGCTTCTATTCGAGCAGTTGTTTCACTTGTCAACTGATCTCGAAGTAACTGTACTTGGCAACTTGCAACCTGAGCTGTTTGTTGAGCCTGATCCAACTGTGAACGTATTAAATGTTGATTGTACTACAAAATATGCTATTTAGGTATCATCCACGCTATGATTTATTATTTTTATGACTTAATTTTTGTAATAATCAAAAAAATTCAAAATTTTTACAAGTTATTTTTGTGTTTATGAACTGTTATCATATTGAAAAAATGATGATATTTGAATTATTACTCTCTATAATAATTCAAATATTATTATTAATTGAACTCAGTTATTATTGGAAAAAATCTATTATCATATTGAAAGAATGTAATTTGAAGAAATTTTTTTTGAATGTACATTTTTTCACATGCATTACCTTTGTGCAAATTTATGATCCAGTGAGAACAAACCTGATCTAAAGATAGACTGAGCTGATAAGCGGTGAGATCTTGTCCTTCGTGAGGACTTCCGGGAATGTTAGGATTTGTGGCGGGGATTTGCTGCTCAGAGGTATTCCTTGGAAACTGCATTGTTCCGTAAGGAGATAATAAATACGGTGAACTAAGTCCATATGGTACTGATGTCGATGGCCCAGCCAACGTTGGCATCTAAACTCTTTGAGCTCCAGATCTTGCATATTATTACTATCAGATACAAATTTATAATTACTTGTAATGTAATAAATTTTCTTGCATTATTATGGAATAAATTTTCTATATAATGCCAGTATAATTATCGCAATTATCGCATAATATAATTAATTATCGCATAATATAATTACTGAAAAAACTTTAAACTTTGCTAATATTGAAAAAATTTTTTTCGCATTATAAGTGTTAAGTTGAATTTTGCAAACGGTTATTATAGCCAGAAATTTTAGATATTATCGCTGTTAAATAAAACCATTCATATTTTTGGTTAATAAGTAAATAGGAAAAAATCAGGATAACAGTTATTAAAGCTAGTAAGTAGAGTTAGCGTTGAAAATTTTACATTTTACTAGATACATATATTTAATCATAATTTGACAATTCAACTTTTGTGTTGCACAGATAACTTAATTTAAATAACACTCTAAAAACTTTTACTCATTACAGTGTTAAACGTAAAATTCGCAAATTTTTCCTATATTTTCACTTACTGTATTATCTTATTTATATTTTTAGTTAATGTGTCTCATAACCATTATTCTAATATGGATTAAATCAAACAATACTGCATGAGATTACTATTTAAACAACTGTTAGGATGCAAACAGTTAGCAATTTTAGAGAAGCTATTTTAAACATACAAAGTTAAAAGTAAAAGTTGTAATAAGAATTGTGCTTGAACAAACTGGATAAAAAGGCAAGGTAGGCATGCCACGTTGATCAAGTGATTGCATGGACTGAAATTGACCAGTAGCCATCTGAGGCGCCCATGTCATTGAATGAGGCAAAGTTGATGAACCGGACACAGCTGGCACGACATTTCTAGAATATATCAGTGAAATATTACAAAAATATATTTATGCAAATATTCACTGTAATAAAAAATTCTGGAGGTAAGTCTTACAAAATTTCCAAAAAAAAATAAAATGTATGGGTTATTACCCCGTGATGTTTGCAGGATTTGCAGGAGGCAGACTGGATTGTTGCACCGAAACCGCAGGGATGGGAGATGTTTTTTGCTGTTCTCCTGATGTGCTCGGCTGAGCACAGTCTTTCGTAGAATCACTAGGAGGACATGTGCCCACAACTGAATCAGAAGTTTGAGCTTGTCGAGGTGAAAACTGAAACTTTTTTCACATTTCTAAAAGTTTAAGCTTAAGCTTAGTATTACTCTTTAAATATGACATAGTTTCTAAAGTTGAAATGAAATATATAATCAAAACATATCCAGAAAATTAACAGTTATAAATACAGTAATATTGTGAGATTATACAAAAGCATTTAATTTTTAGTCTTTACTTTTGCTCTTATATTTTCATTTAATGAAGGAAAAAACTTTTAATTGCACCTTTTGATGTATACATGTAAATAATTGTATTTTATATTATATATTAGGCTGCATAAAGGTGAAATTAAATACAATGGAATGACGTCGCTGTAAGTATGCTGGCGTCGCAGGCGCCGGAGGTGGAGGATCATCCATTGGTGATGGACTACGTGAAGCTTCGCTTACTTTTGACAATTTTTCCTCCACATCTACGTGATCACCTTCGACGCTTACAACTGATCCTTAAAATTCGTGATAAAAAATAAAAAATGAGTTAGTCAAATCTAAAAATTCTTATTTTTTGTGCTTTAGCAAGAGCAATTCATAAATTCCCAGTAAAGTAATTTAATTTTAACAATATTTGTCTAAAGTATCAATAAGTTTTGTTAGTGTTAGTAATTGAAAATGACATCTAGTTAGACTAGATTTTGAACTAATAAAAGATCATTTAGTTCCAAGACTAACTTCATTGTTATGTTATGTGCATAAATTCTACTTTCGAACATTGAATTTCTTAAATAAACTCTGATAGAAATAATTTTACAAATTTACAATAATGAAAACAAGGAATTGTCCAATACTTGTAATTACTGCGCATTTATTTTTTCAAATAATCATATGCTAATTTGTTGATACTAGCAGTTCCTTGGCAAATTTATGAAACAAAATTTTAGACCTGTTAATAACTTTTGAAAAATAGAAATTAATTAAATTCGAAAAACGTGCATAAATTACACGTTGAAAACCGTGTACTGTAAAAAGTTTGAGCTTAAAACTTTTTAAATAAAGCTGAAGTGATAGAAAGTCGTTGAAAATTTTTAAAGTCTTTGTCACAAAAACAAATAAATAAACAAAGCAACAAGTGAAAATTTGAATTTTGAAAGCGTTAATATTTTTGGAATAAATTCAAAGCATTTACACTGTGCATTATTAATGAATTAAATTAAAACTCGCACACTGTGTTTTGCACAGAAAAATTTTGACAGTAATTGCGAAAATTACTAGTATTATTACGATTAATATTTATAAACAATGTGCAAAAATTATTTTGATTTGCTTTATTAATAAAAAATACAAATAAATAAACGACGAAGTCAGTTTCACGAAGCATTCCTTCAGAAGTAAACTTTTTATGTCAATTTTAAAGGAAAGATTCGATTACAAAGTTCACTCAGTATTCAGCACTTAAAACAAGTACTGTTTTCAAATTCAAAACTTGGATGTTAATTATAAGTCAGAACTTTTCTAATTAATAATTAATAAAAGTAACTTTCAGCAATTATTACTTTGTAAAATTGCAGTCTTAAACTTACCTATGAGAATATCCATTTTATCAGCCACATAAACCAACTTATGACGTGCCTTCTTGCCTCGTCGAACTATTTTTTTGCAATTTTTTTCAATTTGATGATAATGATAATGATATTCACGATTATTATCATCATTATCATCAAATTCTTTGGCATTCTCTGTTGAGCTCATTTTCACGACTTCTCCAAAATGATGATTTCGTTGATTCCTTTGAGTTTTTGAGGCAACGAAGAAATTCTGTATCAGGACCGCAATTTTTCATATTTTGAACTCTAACTTTTCCGAATCTTTACTCTTACTTCAAATTGCTTCCATCATTTTTTCCTAATTTTTATAATTACTAAGTAGTAAAGATGGAAAATGAGCAAATCGGCCATGAAGTCGATAGATAGATTAACTTATCAATTTTTAGTAAACGTGAAACTTATCTTTGAAACAATATTTATGTAACTTCGCACTCAGATATTATGGAAAATAAGTAATTAAAATTGCACAGATAAGATTAATTGCACAGATATTTACGTAACAACTGCACAGATATTTACGTGGCAAATTACAAATATGCTAAGAGTTTACATAATAAATTGGTAGATTTTACCGATGGATAAATACACGAAGGTAATTGTGAGATTAGGTATTACAGTTTGCAAATCACTTTTTCATTTACGAGATACCGTACAAAAGTAATTTGAATCGCAGTAATGAAGTTAATTTTCAAAAAAAATTTAAATAAAAGTGTCGGACGCTAGAAAGTTTTGAAAAAATTTGTTATGTATCATAATGAATGAGCTTTGAAAAATACTTGACACTTTTTTTCAGATCCATTTTATATCTTTCAATCAGTTAGATATTTATTTTATTTTTGCATACTAAATCCCCCAGTGTGCACAGAGATTTTTTTCTCAATAACAGTGAATATATTTGTGAGATTTAGATCTA
>UYYF01005147.1:0-10112 GCA_900618365.1 Thelazia callipaeda
AAAAAATTTACTTATTTTCTGGCTCATTTATTTGTTGATAAAAGTTTTGTCTCTGAAATTTGTTTACCCAATGCAAATTACAAAAATTGATGAATAATAATAAAAAATAAATTTAAAAAAGAAAAAAGCTTTATTATCGAAAATAAAGATCTCATATAAAAAGCATTGAAAGTATGAATGCAATTTTTAGTACTTTTAATTGTGATCAGTTTAAATTTAAACGAGAATTGCAAAGAACACAACGTGATGCATACGTCTTGATCAGATATAAAAATATTTAAAAATTGTTGTGAATAAAATTTAGTTAAAAAATATTGAAAATAATTTAGCCATACTGTACTCTTCGAAATTTCAAAGCTAAACTTATATTTGGACAATAATAAATTGAAGCAAATTTAAGATTAAGTTTTAACTTTCTGAATCCTTCTTCTTTTTCCTCATATACTTTTTGATAATTTCAAATGAAAAAATATTTATCTTTTTGAGAGATGTTTTTATGAATTTAAACTTAAAAAAAATATTCCATTATCAAAAAGGCACAACTTTTTTCATTTGCTTTCGAAGCATTTGAAATTTAACAACCTAAAATGAAAATTTTGAAGCATTTGAAATTCAACAACCTAAAATGAAAATTTTGAAGCATTTGAAATTTAACAACATGAATTTAACAACGAAGGATTCGAAATTTAGCAAGCTAATAAACGGAAGCTTAGATTTACTCTGCAATAATCAAGGTATAATTTTGAATTATGAGTCTGACTTATGAGAATGTTCAAGAATGTGGTAAAGAATTATATTTCACGCAAGGTTTGCAATGGTTTTTTTGATTAAAAACAAACTTTATCAAAATGAAGAAAGATTCTGTCTGCACTGAAATTCAAGCACTATTTGGGTGACGGCATCAAAAATAAATAATTGATAAATAAATAATTGCAGTGATTTATTTTCAAAAAAAAAATGCAAGAAGAAAGCTAAAAGCATATCAGTGCTAACTCTGTAACTTATGAATTCTTTCGTAAAAGAGAGAAGCTATAGAAGGCAGATAAGCTGCGTTTAGACGCTTTATTTTAAAATATTTGATTGAGAAAGAGATCAAAATCACAGTAATCAATAAACTATGAGTAGTTGAATGTGTGCTAGTATAGTATACTACTCTATCTGCACCTCACATATTTCTTACGTTAAAGAAATGATTGTTGATAAATAACTTATACAAATATGGGAAAGTAAGAAAGAAGCAAGTAAGTCTGGCTTTTCAAATTTTATGCGAGCTGTTTTCGAATTATAAACTGGCAATGCATTTTATTAATTTTTACATTTCGTGATGATTAAAATTTAGTATAAATGATGATGGAATTACATTAAAATGGTTATACTCAACGCTAAAAACGTGCCTTGTGTTCATCTCCACAATACGCCACGTAACCACAATCTCTACAAAGCATTAATGATTTACCGTTTATCGAGCTACTTGCTCCACAAAATGCACATTCCCTGCAACATTTGTACAAATTTAGTACAGCAATAATAGAATTAAATAATTTGACAAGTTATGCATAATAAGCTACTCTTCCACTAATATATGTATGGTTCACTTTTGTAGTACAACAAAAAGTTTCAAAGGCATGAAAGCACATGTTTGTTTTAATTTCTGATCAAATTCAATCAAATTCTAAAAATCAAATCAAACGTAACTCAGCCCGAAAAATAGATCAAACTTAGTTCAGAGCTAAAAATTAAAATGAGCATAAATCAAAAGCAAGAGCTGAGACTTAGAGAGTATAAGTTTAAATTATGCAATGAGTAGTTGACAGACAACAAGCAATAATGCAATTCATTACTTTTACTGTGTTATTTCTATTTCTTTTTTCTCTCCCTCGTCTTCTTTCACAGCTATTTTCAATCTTTTCCTTGTTTCCAACTTTAATAATTTTTCCATTCTTCCCTGCTTCTCTCTCATTAATGCATATTCTTTTTCACTCTGTTACCCTTTTTGTAAAATTTACATTTTCAATTTTGTAAATACTTTATTCGAGAAAATCAATACTTTCCAGAAGAAAATCAATAATTTATTATTCTATCTTCATTTAAAAGAATTATTAACTTACTGAGTTTTCATTCGAATGCCATAAATTATTTCCACTATGTGACGACTTTTGTTAATTTTCTTAAGCTTCAAATTATATTGAGTCAACTGATGTAAATCTTTGTCACCGGTTGACATTCAAGCGATCTGAATGCTGTCAGAATTGTGTTTATTTGCCTGAAATACAGTAATATTTGTTTTGCTTATTTAGCAGGGCCAAATTGTTTTAATTTACATAATAATAAACATCTACTCTACTTTAACACTTTATAAGATTAGTTAAAAATTCTCCTTATAACACTTTATGTAAATCATAAAAGGCATTAATTACGCCAAAAAAAAGTCTGAAAAAACAATACTTCACGTAATTAACGTAAGTGAATAAAATTAGATCAATGATAGTTTGACTTATTAATATGCGTGCATGTGATGTAAAGAAAAAAGTGATTGTAAAATATTTTTTACTATGTAAGTTAAGAAAAATAATCCGTTTCAAAAAGAGAGTAGTGAAAAATTTCAAAGAGATGGTCCCTCCAAAAACTGAAAGAATGCAATAATTCAGTCACTCTCTGCTCACATCCTCAAACTGTCTACACTGCGTTATCTCTTTTCTGTCCATTATATTAAGCTGTTAATGTCGTAATTAATCAATAAAAAAACTGCAAAATTTGAATTTACGTAAATTTGCGTGATAATGCGATTGGAAAAGAAAAAAACAACCTATTATCTATTATTAGCTCGCATATAAAACTAATTAATTTGACTAAAACGAAAAGAAGCAATTATGATAAATGTAGACGAAAGTTTAATTTTAATAAAATTTTATCATTAAATTACTGAAAAAAAGTGAATAAATTACTTAAATAATTATAGAGTAATATCATGTAAGTACTTTGTACATGCGTCTGGTAGTAGTAGTGTAATATTTACATATGCAAAGCGTCTAAGTAGCTCTAATAGATTCAAAGCGTTTGTTTAACGTTAAGTAAATCGAAGCAATTAAACTATTACATATAGATAGAATACACAGAAGAAAGCAACGCATAGTCTTTTTATATCATTAGGTCAGCTTCATTCTAAAACTCGATTTCATTTTAGCACAAATAAGCATAATAAACTATTATATTAAATTTGGTCTACACGAGGTCAACACAACCCACAATGGCACTATGGCAATAATTCAAACATCTAGAATCATTTACGTGTCTCATCAATATTATTCAAATACAGTAGCAAAATAGTTTCACTTAAAGTTTACTAATAAAATCTTTGAAAGATTATTCACGTACGTTTCTTTTTTGCTAATAATATGTAGGCAAAAATGATAGAAAAAAATAATGCGTTTTTTACATGGAATTTGCAAAAAAATTGAAGCAAAATATTGCAATATTTAATAGTAAAAACGAATAGAATGTATTATAAAGTAGAAGATTATATTTGAAAAATTATTTGACTGCAAATTACATTACAAACAAATTCGAATCTTTCTCACGTAAAAGTTTGTTTTTGCCGCGTTTTATCGTGCAAAAATGAAAATTGCAACAACGTGAAATTAATTTTTAACAGTAGTAGTCAGAAAAGGGAAGGAAATTATTTTTGCGCACAAAATAACGCAAGCAATTCTGATCACTGAAACAAACACTACCGTACAAATTAATTCGTATTAATTATTCAACAAAATATGCAAATATCATTATGTGTTTGAATCTAAAATTCACGTAAACATCAAGTTTTATTCTTTTTTTTTCTCTAAAATAAAGGTAATTATTGATAGATGTTTAAGTAATTTTACTGCATTCTAAGTATTTTTGTATACTGTCAGTACTGGAGTACATTTAACTCTTCAAAAGAACTGAAAAATATTGATCTACTTAAATAATATAGCAAAAAATTTTCCAAGCTTAGATAATTGTGCTTCAGTATTAATGCGTATTTAATTTGCTTCATAATAATTTTTCTTTTTATACTTTTACTTAAAGTAAGTGTTCAATGAGAATAAATAAAAAAGTATAGATAATTGCAATTATCTGCACTTTTTTATTTATTACAAATAATGTAGTGATAATTGCAGATAATGAAAAAGCACAAATAATTGCAATTATCTGACAATCATTTGAGAATCATTTCATCGTAAAGACATCAGTCAACGTTGTTTATAAGGCGAAATTTTTGTACTGAAATTTAAATAAGAATCTGTACGTACATTCAAGTGAATCTTTAAATACTTGAGCGTATTTATAAGTACAGGTTATGAAGTATTGGGGCGTATTTAGTTCAAATTTGCAAATGTCAAAGATTATTGCAATTCATCAATTTTCATTCTATGCCATATTCTGGTTTAATCATTGTAATAGGAAGTCATTTTAAGTAATTTAGCTATTTTTGATTTATTTGATGCTAAATATTAGCTTCTAAAATAGTCTTTATGTGTACTGTAAAATAATGCAAAGAATTTTTTGCTTGAATTATCGTTTGTAAGACCGAATTGACTGCTCACTTGTCAAAATAAATTTTACAAGAATGAAAAACTTTGTTAGCAAAAAAGAATCTTATAAATGTCAATAAAACTGAAATGCTTTTAAAGTAATCAAATACTTATTTAAAAATATAATTTCTTGCTAATATTAATTTGATAAGTAATTACTGACGTGAGGAAAGTAGGAGATGGCTTTGATATTTGTGATGTTGTAAGTACAAAAATTTAAATTTAAATAAAATTTATAAATTAGTGATAAATTAATGTTTTCTTCTATTTGTGATATATGCCAAATTTTTGTTGAAGTTTGCACGGAAACAACAGGTATTCATGGCAAGACAAAATGAATAATCAAAAGTATTTATTTATTGCTTTTTCAGATGGTAGTAACACATGCGGAATGACAGAAAAATTTTTTAATTTATGACAAAGTTTCATGACCTTTGAAGAGTTCACTTAATATTCACTTGCATTATATCAAGTTTGCACGTTTACAATACTTACTTATTGTTTGTTCCGTGAACTGACTTTTTTCGTTTTCAAAGTAATGCTAAATGTAAGTCAAAATAATTGAAGTGATTAAAAATTTTTCAATATTTTTAAATAAAAGATTCTTGCGATTCACGCTTAATACGTAGTCTAATTACTCTGCATTAAAATCATAACTTAATTAAAAGTATGCATAAGTTTCGTTTTCGATCATATAATAATTTTTTCACTCACTAAATAAAGAGTACTTGATAATAGAGTATTTGTGATACAAATTTAATTTCTGTTTAATACTATTTTGAAAAACTTTTGAAGTATAACTGTATTTTTTTGTATAAATGTAGTAAAATCTGAAAATTATTAACAGATTAAATGCTCTGAGTGTGTACTTTTTATAAATCAACAAATAAATTACAACTGAAGAGAAAAAATTCATCAAATAATTTATATACGGGATTTAAAAATACATAATATTATATTGGCAGTATTAGGCACAGTGTTTGCTGGAAAATGTAACAGAAGTGGTATTTCACGTCAATTCGAAATTAATATTAGAATAAATATTCCGAGTACCATGACCAGTAAATTACCTGGAATACGGAAAAAGCGTAATATTGACTTAGTATGAAATGTAGAATTGCTAACATATGAAGTTCAACTAAAAATTTGCATAATCATTAATATGAATATAATTTTAATTATTTTACTAAATTAAGTGCAAGTAAACTTTACATTGAAGCACGCGAAAAATGCTGGAAAAATAATACTCGACAAGCGATCTATACGATCTGGTGTCCAAAGTGATGATTTCCATCGAGACTGATACCATTTTAGCTCTACGCCTTCTACAGGAAACATAAATCTTTTTTCGAATTTATAAAGACCTTTTGGACTTGATTCTACTCCTTCAGTCTAAATAAATCACCTACGTTAGACAGAATCTCATTACAAGCAGTTATGAGAATAATATTTGTGACAAATTACTTTCTTTTAAATAATGCATTTTTTTTTTAAAAATAACAGTTAAGACCAAAAATAACTTTCGATTTAATTAATTTTTGCAGTTTAATAAAAATTTGAATGTGTAAATAGCGAACTTTTTTTATCAATTTAAATCAGACAAAGTCTTTCAAATTGCGTAAAAATTAAATAATTATCTCATTTTTTATTTAGGAACTATTTAAAAGATGGAATTTTTGTCAAGTATTTTGAACTTCAATATACAATCACAAACTACAAGCAATCATAAATTGTTGGCTAGAAGTAGCTTAAGCTAACATTTTTACGGTATAACTTCCTGGGTCGTTCATTACTTTCCATATGCTTAACTTTGGAGCCAACTATAGCCAATTCAATAAGAGATGAAAAAATAAATGTCATTGAAACAAGCATCCAAATATCTGGAAAAAAAAGAATCAAAATTAGATCAATCTGATTATTAAATCAAAAAGTTGATTTGAATTTGAATGATTTGTGATCATTCAAGTTCAGATCAACTTTGTTATCAATAATTAGACTAATTAACAATCAGACTAATAACTGTAATGTACGTATTTGTTTGCTAGTACGAGCAAAAATGTCATTATTCCAGTATATAATAGTGTAATCAGTTAAAATATTGTGAGAAATTATTTTCAAAATTTTTTTTTGAATAATTTAAATCTTGTTGAAAGCGTGCTTGGTATTATTTTAGTTAAATTTGTAAGTAAGCGTAAGTAAGCGTAAGTTAATATCATGCCAATAGCTTTGATATAAGAAACTCGAGGAAGATTTCGCATGATATTGCCAAATTGGAAAATCATCGCCAGCAAAGCATTTACCCCAAGCATTGTTCGGGCTGGTATTGCTTTAGGCCCTAGCGAAAATGATACCCAACTGCAAGCTTTTCAACCAAATTAATTTATTCTAATTTAGTCTTGTCTAATAGGCATAGATTTTATATCTAACTTTCTTTTACTTCTCAAAGTATGACTTTGCATAGTGCTGTCCATTTTTGAGAGTTCAAATAGGTCAAGCTTCGGAAATTATATTTACAAAAATTGTAAATTATTTTGACTTTCTTTATTTCTTGGGATATGCGATCAGAGTAAAATTTATCAATAATTAAAAGATCACGTAAATTTCAAGAAAAATGCTTAGTTTTGAAAATTGTAAACTTATTTCATTTTTTTGAACACTATGATATTTATTTATAATGCTTTAATAATATCAGACTTTCAAGCATTTTATTTCTAAACTTTATGAAATGAAAAGTTCTATTTTCATATTCTGAGTTTACAAGTCAGTTGTAAAGTTAACTTTTAAGTGGTCGCACGTAAGCATATTTGACAAAAGTCATATAAATTTCAAGAAGATTATCTGCGTTAAAAAAAATTCACTGAAAACAGCTGCTTTTTTAATATCTAAAAAAAGTATTACCTAATAAAAATAGTAAGATAAGTTGGAACATAAGCCTGCATGAAGTACCAAACACAACGCCTCTCAAATGTCAAACTTACATGTAATTCGTCCCACATTCCAGCTGGATATTTCTGAAAAACTTTTAATTGAATTAATTTAATTAATTTAAAAGCTTTCATTTCAATTAATTCAAAAAGCTTTCATTTATTTACTTAATTTTAACAACTTACTTAATTCTTGCTTTCCTAAATGTAATGTTTTGCTAGATTCATTTTGTCTTCTTATATTTTTCTTATTAGCTAAAAGAATGCTAACTTCATTGATCCATTTAATTTTTTATATTTAATTTTAAAATTTTTGTCCAAATTGAATAAAATTTATTAAAATCAAAAAGTAACCTCTACTTTAAGTGTTGCTGTAATATTTATTAAATTGAAATCTGGCAACAATATCTTACTAACAACGTAAACTGGATTTGAATTTATCATATTCCAACGCATGCGAACTTCTTGATTATTGTAATTGAAACTAAAATTTAATATTATTACTGAAATACTCAAAATAAAAATCTTCTATAGTCCGGCATTTTTTGATGCTTTTATGCTTCGAAATTGAGGAGCTTTCATATTTAAAATTGAGGAATAACTCAATTTTTTTGCTTTGATTAATATGTATGTCATAATATTATTCATACCTTTCATATATTAAGTGGCAAGTTTGAACATCCATTGGAAAGTTTGACAAATCCATTGCGCATGGCCCTTTGACCCGAACTCTCTAAATAAGGCTGTTAAAATCGATTAAATATTAATTGAACAAAGTTACATAATTATTCGAACGAAAAATATCAAGTAAATAGTTTAAGCATAAATTTAAACATTAATGAATACAAAATTCTTAACTTTTTGAATTTTTAGCTAAAACATCAAAGCTTAAGCTTGAAAACTAATTGTTGTAAGTTATAATCTGATAAAAATACAAAAACTTACATAATTAACCCAAACGGTACCATTTGGATATAACATCAGGAAAATGTTTCTAAAATACAGAAATGCTTATTTCTGTATTTAGAATTTTTGGTAAAGCATTACTTCTTTAACAAATTTTTCTTGTTGCATTATTTTAATACTATGCAACCACTGCATTTTTTGTTTCTTTTTTTTTGAAAAGAAAACTTTTCAGTTATTTATTTAATTTTGATAAAATTTTGAATAAAAAATTACTTAAAAGGCGATTCATGAATCTGTGCTATTTTACTGTTAATAAAACAACTATTTGGCGTCCAAAGTTTATCCAAAACTTGATGATTAAGCGATAAGTTATCCTTACAAGGATTGAAATGCTCGAATTTCAATGCTGGATCAAGCCACATCTCGTTGATATAAATTTCCATCTCAATTTTTTTAAGTTAAGTTTGACATATTACAAAAGTTTTTGATAATCTGCTATCATAATTCATGTCTAAAAATTTTATATTTTTATTATTAACAAAATATTCATCTAAACTAATAGTTAAATATGATCTTAGAAAATGCTAACGCATTTAAAAAACTAAAATTTACTAAAATAAATTTTCACAAAAATTATCAAAAAAGATTTTAGCTATTACAAAATGCTAAAAACTATTTAAAATAAGTTTATAGTCTTAATTTTTAACTCAATTTTCCAACTTTTCTAATTGAACTGAAATTTCAAATTTGCATATTGTAAAGTCAAAGTCAAATTTTCATGCTATAATTTCATACTATTATTCAAATTTCATAATTGCATATTATTCAAATTTTCATATTACTCAAAATTTTTCTTGTTTTCATATTATAAAGTCAAAGTTAATCTGGTATACTGTCAGGACTTCAAGTTTTATGGTGTCAAAATTGTTTCTCAGATAAAATTTACCTCGAAATCATTAGTAATTTCATTAATTGATGTAATTGCTTGAATCCAAAATTCGACGGCAACTTCAACTCCACTTTCTACTGTAAACAATTTTAGATAAATAAAGTTAAATTAATGAAATTACTAGTAATTTCATTAATTAATATAATTTCCTTTTTTTGAAAAAAAAGCTTTCATTTTACTGTTCTTTCGAGGAGACAAATCATTTTAGTTTTTAGTTTCTATCTGTAGCATTTGAATAATTTTTATTTTTATAACTTTTAGGCAAGAAAAAAGTTATTTTACTAATTTTAAAAGCATTCATTAGAAGCATTGCTTCAAATGAATTAATTGAAACTGACTTTGCTTGCAATAAACTGTGCTTTTCACTAACTTATAAGTGCTTTTATGCAAATGAGATTGCAAATCATTCACTTAAACACAATAAAAACAGCAAACGATGAGAAAAAAATATGCACTGATCAATTCTAAGTCAAAAAATCATTGTTTTTGCTTTTATGGAAGATAAAAAATTGTCACTATGCAAAGTTGGAAAGTTTAAGTTTTAGAAGAGCCAAATTTGTTTAAATGGTTTAGTGAAGAACTATTACATTATTAAATTATCAAATCAGTCAAATTATTAGCAGTCGAAAACTTTTGTCTTTATTGAATTAGCTCAATCTCACTTTTAGTATAATCTGACTGAATTTTTTGAACGAAAATATTATTTTGATTTTTGGACGATTTTTTCTTTTATGTTTAAGTAATTCTTTTGAATTCATTTAA
>UYYF01005148.1:2745-13192 GCA_900618365.1 Thelazia callipaeda
ATAGAAATGAAAATAATTATTATTTCACGCATTTTTCATTTGATAACTTTAAAGATAATTTGTTGCTTAAAGCTCAAAAGTGATAAAATATGTAAATTTTGTCAATTTAAATTATACTAATTTAAATACTATGAAAATATGAAGTTATTCAAAAAAATTTTTTCCGTTCATTTTTGCAAAGCATTCATAATTGTTGTGATAGTAGATTTTGACTAATAATACAAGAAATTAGTGAAAATCAAAAAAAAAACTTACTTCTTTTAATTTGTTAATTGCAATTGTTTCAAAGTTATGATTATTACCTTAAAGGTCACTTGTTTATGTTAATTAACTTTAATATGTAAAATTTTAGAAATTTTGAATTTTTTTAATTTCTCAAAGTTTTCATTCAAATAATTCTAAATAACTTCATTGTGAATGGTAACAAAACTTATTAGTTGTAATATTCAAATATTACAAATATATATTCAGATATAGCTAAAATAAATAAATGAACTTGGACTTTTTTTACAAATTTTACATCGGACTAACTTTATTATCTTATCACACTTACTGGACTAACTTTATCATCTTAATCATTATCTTATCACTGAATATATATTTGGGAGCAAAAAAATTGACTGATTGCAAATTTGTTCTATCTAATTTTTTGGTCTTTTTCCATTTTTTGGTAATTTTTGAATACTTTTTGATTGTTTTTTAATTTCTTTTAAAATTTAATTTTAGTAAAACAATACAATAAAACTAAAATGTTGTATATTTGAAAAACTTTTAAAGACAATAAAGAAAAATACAACTTTAATAATTTTTTTATTTTTTTTTTGTATTACAAAAATTCTTAATAATTGAAAGTGCTGTCTTCAGCTTTTGATAACTTCCGTACAATTTATTTCATTTGAAACAAATAATAAAAAATAAGAATACAAATTTTCAAATATTCTATTTAAATTATTTAGCATTTATTTCTTTTCAAATTGTCATTTCTATGATTTTCTTCATTTCTATTATGGCAAAATTACGTGTTTTTAATTAAGAAATTTTTTTTTTCAAATGTAAATAATATAAATTAGATTTTATATTGCATAAAAAGCAGTTTTATTTTGCCATAAATTAAAGTATTGTATTTTTAAAGTTACGGTAAAAGTTACATAGAAACTATATACTTAAAGTTGCTATTTTTAATATTTTTTGAAATCAATTACAAAAATTTTTAACCGAAAATAAATGAGTAAATTTAATGGAAATTGTTTAATATTTAGTAAATTTTTCATTTCCAGTTTTGTTTTAATGCAAAAAAAAAAACTTTCTTTTTTGGATAAATAAAATTTTGTTCTAAGAACAGAACATTTGACCCTTTAATTAATAAAACTTTTTTATTTTTCATATTAAAAATAATTAAAAATGTACTGCAGAAATTTAGAAATTATTGAAAATATCTTTTTCATTTTTTCATCCATTCACTTAATTATTCTTTTCCTTCGTTTATTATTTGAATTAAGTATTTAATTTCGAATTATGCAAAATATTTTTTAATTTTATAATTTTGCAAATACTTTTATCATTTTTTCCTCTTTCTTTAATTGTATACCTAATTCATCATCTGGTAAATTTCAATTAAAGATAATTGATTCTTATTATGACTTTTTGGATATATATCTATTTTCAACAAAATAAATATTAAATATGTGTACACATATTTCTTTCATTATTTTTATTTAATTATCATCTATATAAAAATGAAAAAGGAAAGAATAAATTTGGCATATTGAATTGTAAATACAGGTCGGATTGACGGACCTCTTTTGGGTCAGTTTGATCGCTATTTTGATTTAATAATTGTATTAATCATGATTATATCACAATCACAATCATGATAATCATACCATTATTACTATTCATATTATTAATGATCAAAATTAATAAGTTCGTTAATAATTTTGGTTATCTGACCTCAGAAATGAATTTCAAATTGTATCACGTCATATCGCTTGTACTAAATAAGACAATAACCGGTTCTTGCATTGATATCCGCGGTGTTCACTACTTTTCTAACATCTCACTGAAAATGTTCTAAAACAGTTTTTCCTTTATTATAATTTTCTATCTAATGCTTAAATTATCACAAGTAGTTTAAAATTTGCATAATCTAATTGTAAGGTTAATTTATATCTAAAATATTAATTTATTATTATTATTATTATTATTAATTAAAATCTAAAGACTTTTTATTATTGTGCTTAATTGTTTCAAAAGAAAAAATTCAAAATTCAAAAAAAAGAAAAAAATAATATGAAAAAAATTTATTAAACATATGAAAAAATTGAATTTTATTTTGTATTATTTTCCAATTTTCAAAATTAATTAAGAAATATTATGAGAAATGTAATTTTAATTTTTTATCTTTTTAAATTTAAGTTTTTATTAAAAATAATGGATATAGTACTGATAATGGTGTTTATGATAATAAAAGCAGCACTACTGAAATTGTTACAATTTAAATAGTAACAGTGGTGGGTGGGTGTTTTGACAGTAATGATAATAGTAAGTGATGATGATAATTATAGTGATAATAATAATAATATTTTGATAAGTGATAAGATTCTATTAAAATGGAAATTTCAGCTCAATTTCCTTCAGTTGTCTTTTAATTTATAATTTGCTCACATCATTTACTGTAAGTTATTGGGACTTTCTGGTTATCATAAATATCTTTATCAATTATAGCAATTGTTTTTTGTTATACAAATTACAAAGTTATGATTTACTTTACTCATTACGGTCTGTCGAAAAAGTGATCGAAAATGCTAATTATCAGATTCTTTTTTGAGTTTGAACTTTTGATTATGAATCGATACATATATTTTATGCAAATTTTCGATACGATAACTTCTGTGATAAAACAACTTTTTAAAAAGTGTTTAAAAAAAGCATAGCTAGTAAATTCATTCTACAGTTTTAGGAGCAACATAACGGCTTTTCCTTAAGGTCAAAAGTCATCATTAACAAGTTATCCATCATTTATATATAATTCCATCTTTTGAATAACTGTTGTATTCATTAGATTTATTATTGTTCATGTTTAGTCAACGATTAATTACTTGATTATTTGATGATGATAATGAAGAAAGTTTATTATATTTAAATTGTCGAATTTATCAAATTATTTATGCAATAACAGTAATCTTTTCTTATCGTTATTAGAAAAAGATTTTTCAGATATAATAAAGTTACTATTACTGTAAAAATACAAAAAATATTTAAAAAAACTTCTTAGCATTTTTGTAAAAAAAAAACAAAACAAAAAATTTTAATAATGAAATTTTTTGAATAAATTTTTTGCTTAAATTAAATAACACAAGACCGGAAATAAAATTACAAAACCGTAAAGTTTTTTCAGCTGAAAAAATCTGAAAGGATCACAAATCAACAATTTTTCGATTTATTTTTTCAACAATTCATTGAAAAAATGCAAATTTTTTGCAATCAGCCAATTTGCAGCATACTTTTTAAGCCATCGAGCAGACATTTGAAGCAATTTGTGGTTTGAATTTTCAGTTTTAAAAAATTTATTATTCATATCTTTAAAAATATTATTAATAATTAATTATTCAATTTCTTTATATTGCATTTTTTAGTTAGATTTAAATTTGTGAAAATAAAAAAGTAAGAATAATATTTCAAGTCATTATTAACTTTTCAGTTAATAATTTAAATTAAAATTAAAGGCTTTTAAAACTTTTTAATTTATAGACTAAAACATAAAATTTATAGATTAAGTAGAATTTTAAAACTTAAACAAAAAACTAAAAACTGAATTTGATATAAGTTTAGTACTAAAAAAGTTAAATCTGTTTTGAATTCCATTGGATTAAAAACAATAAATTTATTATTTTTAATTAATTATTTTGTAGTCAGAAAATAAAATTTGCAAAATACTACTTAATGTTTTACTTAATACAAATGCTTGGATTATTTTTTGAATTTTTGAACATATTTTTTTAAGTTTTTAGATTGAATTTTGGAAAATTTGGAATGAATTTTAGATTTTTTGAGCGTATTTTGAATTTTTTCAAATTGTATAAAAGAAGGAAAAGTTAAATAATTTTATCATAAATCTTTGCTAAAATCTTTGCAATTTCAATCTAAAATTTAAAAAATTCAAAAAATGTTAAAAAATTTAATTACAAATTTTTTCAAAAAATAATCCAAGCATTTATTTAATTTGATTGACTTTTATAAGTCTTAAAATTTTTTTGAAATAAAATTATTTAAATAATAATTTTGCTTTTATAGCAACAAGTAATACTTTTTTTTGCATATTTTTTTATCAAGTTGTCGAAAGTTTTTCACAAAATTCTTTTCATTGCAAATGATCACTTTGATTTTCAGATTTTAGTAATTAATAATGCTGTGGTTTTTTGAATTAATTTTAATTCATCTGAAAAGATTTTATCATGTCTAATAATTGAATATTGAAAAATTTTTAACATTTCTCATTACTAAATTTTTGTTTCAAAAAAATTTTTTTAATTTTTTAAAAATTTTTTGAATATTAAAATTGCATTTTTGAGTATTTTTGTTTTAGAATTCATTTTAAGTATTATTCTAATTATTTTTTATGTTAAAAATTGCTCACGTAGATTTTAAAAGTACTTAAAACTATTCATTTGTGCATACCTTTATCTATTATGTTTGAGTATATTTTAGCATTGTGAAGATCACTAAATATGCAAATACGTTAATAAATCAAAAAATAAAATAAAATTGAAAATGGCATATTTAATAATTTCAACAACTTGTAAATAATAAATAGACATAGAGATTTGAATATCGATTAAGACTAAATTATATATAATTGGAATTTAAATTTTCGAAAATGTCAAAAAAAAAATGCAAAAAACTTATGGAAAATGAGGGCAAAGAAGAGGAAGAAGTCAAATAAAAGTTGAAAAATATTTGACCTGAAGGTCATTTTCATGGAACTTTGCTGCAAAATTAGTTATGCTTCGAAGATCATTTTCATATTTTTTATTTATTTATTTATTTATTTACTTATTTTTGCTCAAAAGATTGAATAGCGAATATTAAAAAAAATTGAATATTCGATGGGATAACAAATATGCAAGAAATTAGACATTTTTTGATATTTTTCAATGTCATTCAATTTTTCGCATATATATTTGAATATTAATCACATATTTGTCATTTGCTACAATTTTTTATTAAAAGCATTTATTATTAATATTTCAAAAATATTAATATATTATTTTTAATATTAAAAAATTTGCTTCTGTCTGTTTTAATAATAATAAAAATTGAATGCTAATAACTATTAATATACAAATTTAAGAATATTGTTAATCTTTGGTAATAGAGATATTCATATTTGTCAAATAATTATTTAAGTTTTATTTTTGAAAGTTTTCCATAAATAAATTTAATTATATTTTAACAATAAGTACTACATGCAAATTTAATTATTTATATTTGAAATTAATCATTTCGTTAGCATATAAATTAGCAAAAAATAAAAAATTAAATATCTAGAAAATCTTTTATTATGCTATTTAAATATATTAAAGTTTCAAAAAACGAAGCTCTACAAAGTTTAAATGAATAAAATAAATACAAAAACTTGAAATTAAATTAAAAATTCAAAAGTTTTGGGTAAGTTTATTTATTTGAATTTGAATATTTATACTTGACATTTTTTCAGGTGTAATACATTATCGAAAATTTAATGATACCAATCTACAAGTAAGTAACAAACTAAATGTCAAATTTCTTCTTTTTTTTATATTTGAAATTGATAAATTGAATATTTAAAAAGTTTGATCGTGCCGATTTTGTGTACAAAATACAATACAAATAAAGTAATTCTATTTAGTTTCTTATAATTTTATTCAATTTAATCGTATCAAATAAAGTATGCCAATTTTTGTAAAAGTTTATTCTATAATCTATTTCTTATTTCTTATCACTAATGATAAGTATTGGTAACAAACTTTTCAATCATTCAATAAATTTCATTTATGTTATCAGTAATAGTTATCAATGGTAATAAATATTATTAGGTATTAAGTTAATTTTAGTCTTATTTAATTACTATTAAAAAATTTCCAATCATAACCAAATACACATATTCATTCCATACTTAGTTACAAGCATAAATAATATTATGCCAAAAATCTCACAGTCTAATTAAGTAAAAAAAAGTTCAGAGTTATAACCTTCATAAACTGTGATAAAAATTGTAGGATTTCTTGGAAAATGTGAAAAAATTTGCATAGATTTCTAAGTTCACTATAAGATTTCCATAAAAATAAACCATTCATCCCATACTTTTTAATTATGCGTGAATTTTTATTACTTAAATAAAGCAATCTTTAAAATAACTATAATTTTACATATTTACAATTTTCAAAAAGTTAGTACTGTACCTCTGTATATTTTGTAATTAGCACTATCGTAATCTGTCTCAATATGAAGGTCTTAATTTGAAGGTTGCATAATTTGTATATAAAAATATAACAATTATAGCATATTTCCTTGCGTTTTTTGAAGTAAATTTAACGTAATAAGTCGATGAAAATTAAAAAAGTTACTATTTGAAGGTTACTTTTTTATGCTATATTTTCAGCGGAAATAAAATCTTCACGTTATTATCATTCGTGAAATCAAAAAAATTTTCGATCAAAGTTTGTAAAATTTGAACAACTTACAACAACCAGTCACTGTAAATACTTTAAAAATCATTCCTGCTAATTTTTGCCATTTCAAAAATTTAAAAAAGTTAATAAACTTAAAAAAGTCAAAAAAAATGATTTAAAAAAGCAAAAATTTTCAAATCTGACATCGAAAAGAATAAAAAAATCAAAAAAAACTTTGCAAGAAAAATTTTTTTTTGAATATTTGTACAAAGTTTTTAAAAAATTATTGCATTTATTATAAGTGAAATATTTTAAATTTACGACAGTAATTAATTTTTAATATAATTATTAATACTACTATAATTTTTTAGCATATTTTTGTAAAATATTCGCAATATTAATAATTGCTTAAACTTATTGTTATGTAAATTTTTGTACTGCAATTTACGCTTGAATTTTTTCAAATTTTTTAATAATAAACGACAAATAAATAATTTTTACTTACAAAATCAAATAAATAAATTAATTAATTAAATTTCATCGCTAAATTTCATGAATTTCTGAATAATTTCTGGTTTGTAATTAACGTTATAAAACTGTTTTCCATTGAATTATGCATGTAAAAATAAATTGTATTTAATCAGCAAACAATCGTCTACATAATTTTTGCATAAATCTGTATTATTTTATTTTTATGCAGACATAGCAATTTTCTAAATTTTTATACATAATCTGCAATCATTTGTTTTTGTTGTAATTAATTTTCAGTAATTTTTAATTAATAAAAGCAATTAAATAATTGTTCATAATGATAAATTATAATAGTCATAATAATAAAACGATAATAATGCTTGAAATTGGAAATTATATTCTTTTCACCTTCAATCTTAATGCAATCACAATATTATTATAATTGATATAAAAAATTAATTACTTAATTTTATGTTCAAATTAATTAGCGTAAAATTGCGCAATACTACCAAAATTTATTATTAAATGCAATAGACATAATTTTATAAATTATTAATTAAATTATTAATTAAAATATTTCTCATTTTGTTTGGTTAAAACAAGCAGACTGAAAATGATTTTAAAATATGCTAATAAGCAAATCAAAAATAAAATTTAATATTTCATATTTTTCCCGCTAATCGCTTAGACAAAAATAATGTAACAATAATATTTACTCTTTTTGATTATTTAAAAATGATTGATTATAGTTGCAAGCAATAAACAATGCATAAAAATTTGAAAATCATATCAAAAATAATTGTAAAACTATGAATTAATATTTGGATAATAACAAAAATAATGATAATTTTGACAATGATAATAATAATGATAGCAATGATTATAATGTTGATAATGATTATGATAATGTTCATGAAGTCATTTCTATTTATTAACGGTACACGTAGAATCAGCGAATATTTTATATTTTGCATTTTTTCATTGTCTGTTTCGTTGCAAAAATCACAATTTAATCTTATCCTGTAGATTACGTAATATTGCGTGTAGCGCATTACGTAACTGCTCTGTACAAATTCACAAATTTGCATTATTGTTTTCTTTACATTTTATTCATATTTTTGAAGTATTTTAATACTGCATAATAACCGCAATAAGTACTAACCCACTTTAGACCAATTTGCATAATTTTACTAAATTATTTTTCAATTTAATACATTCATAAATAAGCTTTACAAATTAAATTTAGAATAAATATAATCAAAAATAATTTATTAAGTAAGTAAGTAAGTAAATTATTCTCAAAGGTTACAAAGGGTATTGGAAACAGCTACTTTACCTAAAAATTTAGTCATAATGATTGGTGGAGTGATAGTTGGTACCCATCACAGGCTGGTGCCTACTGGTTTGGCCTTCTTCTCCTTCCATTACAACTCTTCGAGATTGTCCCTTCGCGACCTCCCGATGAACCGGTTATTGTGCAGGAAATCATTCAAATATACCCACACATACACAATATATTTATAGAAACATACATTTTATTTTGTTGTTTGGGTGACGAGTAGGGTTCAGCAAAGTTCATTCATTCCTTTTTGAATATTATTATTGTTTTTATCATCATCACCATCATCATCATCATCATCACTCTCTTCATTGTCAATAATAATATACGACTGATATTCATTTTATCACTACAAATATTGTCATTCAAATGTCACCGTTATCATCATTGTTATTATTAATATCTAACCTCTAAAGAGCTTACAAATATTGCTACTTGAACAAAACCATTGTCATTGTTGTTATTATCAACATCATTACGATATTACTTCATTAATGTTAATAAAAGCATTTTGATTCAGATTTAAGTATTGTACTCGAGAAATAACTATAAATATTATTGTTTTTATTTTGTCTGCTTGTATTTATATGCTTACTGTAATCATTCTTAGTTTATTATTGCTCTATATGCTTACTGTAATCAGTCTTAGTTTATCAAATAGTTTATGAGTATTAGTTGAATTTATCAAAAAAATTTTTAAATACCATACAATAAATTCATACAGATTTGTGATTGTTGTAAAACTAAACAAGTTCCAAAAAAAAAAAAAAAAACTATTTTTACTTTTTAGATGCCTTCAAAAATTTAAGTATTATATATTAATTTCAAGTAATTTATGTACCCTGTACAGTATGCTTTGAGCTTCATCTCATTATTACTATTGATGTTATCAAGTCATTATTATTACTCTTGATATTATCAGTGATATTACTGTGCATATTTTTGTAATTGCAGATGATTAAAATATGAGAAGGATGAATTCTAAAAGGAATGAATGGAATAAAGATAAGTACTAATCATGATAGTCAGGAATTTGCCAGATTTTGACTTGTGTACTACTCGCGATGTCCCAGTATCGAATAAAGCGGGGTTGAAGAACTCGGGAGTAATGGAAAATAGTAGAACCTGTTTTTGTACAGGTTAAACGATAATGATAATAAATTGGGTGTTGGTACTTTTTCTTATCTTTTTATCATTTTTAAGTAACAACTACATGCAACGATATCATTTTTGCACCCTATATTTTTTCTTGATTTTCAAAAATAACCCGGAATTTCAATCTGGTTTTTTCTTCTTTTGTTTGTTTTTTTAATACTTGCATGTTTATGCATGTAAGTGTATGTGAGCGTATGTCTGTACATATCTATTTTTATAATTTATATATTCATTATAAATATATGTGAAATATATATATATATAATTAAGTTCAAATGTATGAGGATATTTACATACCTGTTAATTTATGTCTGTTCTTGTGATGACTGTATGTTTATATTTGCAAATCCGTGTGCGAATTCGTAATTAATCCACGTATATATAAGAAATGAACACGTGTATGTCAGGATATGTCTGTCTATATTCAAGAAGACATATTTATCTGAAATGTCTGTGAATGCCTATATGTGATAACACAAATGAATTTGAGTTGCACTCATTAATTCAAATATATTATTTAGTAACAGTATTCATTTAATAGCAAAAACGTATTTATGAATGAATAAATCTATTATGTAAAAAGTCTGCTTGATAATGTTTGGGTGTGTATGTTAGTTTGTGTATACAAGCACTTATGTGTGAATTTAAGTTCATGTTTGTGATGTACACAGACACATCTGAACGTGTCACGTTGGAGAAACATGAATTTTGTGAATCTTATTATAAAAATATGACTGAGTAGCATGCTTGGGTTCAGATATATGCAAATTTGTATTTGTTATTTCACGTATGTATAATAGTACACGTAAGTATTTATGTCTTTATATCATTC